>JAGFNQ010003051.1:24915-66009 GCA_024364735.1 Boesenbergia rotunda | reverse complement strand
AACCGTTGAACGGTTGCTAATTGTTTAAGGTTTTTAAAAACTCAAAATGAATATATTTAAAATTGTGATTTTAATTCATTTTATTCTCTTACATTATGCAATGTTTAAATTGAAAATAAAAAATGAAATAAAAATCAATTTTTATGTCATTAATGATAAAAATAATTAAATGATATACCTTGTAATTGATTAATAACAAGACATGAGAATTAGAGTACGACAATTTACTAAAAAGCACCTCTAATATTCTGAATTGACAAAACCATATAATACTTTGGTTATAACAAAAAAGTACACTAATTTATTTAGACTTCCCATTCTATCCCTCCTTCCTACCGCATGCAACCTCAACCCCTCTCTCTCAACTCCCTCCCTCTCTCTCAACTCATGGAAAAATGAAAATAAATCTCTCTCCCCTTCTCTCTCAACTGTCGATTTATTCTACTCGAATTCAATTTTTCAGGACACAACTATCAGGGAAGATCAAAAATAATAATGGATAGTGTTAGAATTTTTTAGTGCACTTGTATCTCCTCGATATTTGACTTAGTCGATTTACGACCGTCGGATCTTCCGGGTGGTTGCTATCTCCTCGGTATTTGACTTAATCGATTTACGACCGTTGGATCTTCCGGGAGGTTGCTTTCGGAGGAAGCAAACTGATTGGTTTACGTCGAGACTAGTGTTTGGCACTATCTCCGTAAAATGATATGGCTCTGCTACTGGTGTTCACGGATAGCAATAATTCGTTTCCAAGATACAACGACGTCGTCTCGGAATAGTAGCACTTCAAATTCCGAGACCGACAAACCTTTTCGCAGGTTTTTTGGACTCTCGATGCAGAAGATGGAGTGCAAATGCTTTAGATTGCAATGCTTGAATGAATGAAATGATCTAATGAAGGGATCTATTTATATTGAGTGAAGAGGTAAGTACCCTTTGGTTCGGACAGATCTGGACCATTCATAACGAAAGGGTATACCCCTTTAAAGGTCTTTTAATCTCGTCCCTTGATTATAACTCTTCAAATCCATCTTGATCTCGGCCGTCAGATTAAAACATTTAATCCGACGCCTCAGATCTTTTCTCCCTCTTCACAGTCAGATTCGAATCTGACGCTCCAGATCGCACGTATCTTGAACAATTAATTTCTCATTCGCCCTTAATCGGTTTTGAGCAAATAAATAGTCCAGATGTATCTACGCGAAACGTAGATTTCGATTTTAAAGTCAAACTTGACTTTCAACGATCAATGGTATTAAAATTTTGCTTTTGCAAAATCATATCCAACAGATAGAATATTTAAACTTTTTGCAATATCAGAAATTCACAAGACTTGAAATGAATACAATCAAAGTTTTCTATGTCAATTAGTGAGTTTTTAATGAAGCTGAATATGAAGCACTTATAGCCGGTCTGCAAGCCGCCCGGCATGTCGGCGCCACCCGGGTGTGGCTATACTCAGATTCGCAACTTGCCATACAGCAACTAGCCGGTAATTTCGAAGTCAATAGCAGCCGGCTGCAAGAGTACATCGATGCCTATGCACAGCTGAAGGCGGGTTTCCGTGAGGTACTCTTACAGAAGATCCCTCGGGAAAGCAACTTGAAGGCGGGTTTCCGTGAGGTACTCTTACAGGGTTTCCGTGATGCCAAATTAGCTAGCACAGTCGGAGCTTGGGTGGTCCCCCGGCCGGCCAGCCATGCCTTATTCGTCATGCAAATCGAGCAACAAGCAGAGATCGAATTGGAGACCGATTGGAGAGCTCCATTAATTGCATTCTTGACCAGGGGAGAAGTACCATCCGACCGGGAGGAGGCTCGGCTGTTCAGAAAGGGAGCCGCGCAATACACCAGGGTCGGAGATGTCCTCTATAAGCGGGCTCATGCCCGGCCATTACTCAAATGCCTTGGCGGTGAAGACGCAGATTATGTGCTCCGAGAGGTCCATATGGGGGTCTGCAGTAATCATTTGGGGGGTAGAGCCACCGCCCGGAAGGCTCTGTTGGTCGGGTATTATTGGCCAACTTTACAGAAGGATGCCGACCGATTGGCCGCAACATGCATCTCATGTCAGAAACACCAGTGCCTGCCGCACCGGCCGACCGAAGTAATGAAGACATCTGCTGTCTCTTGCCCGTTTGACCAATGGGGCATGGATATCGTAGGTCCATTTCCGATCGACCCCGCCCAGAAGAAGTTCTTGTTGGTCGCGGTGGATTACTTCTCTAAATGGGTGGAAGCAGAGGCGCTGGCTCGGATCACCGAGCAGGCGGTGATTAAGTTCTTGTGACAAAACATTCTATGCAGATACGGGATCCCCCACAAGTTGGTTTCTGACAACGGTCGGCAGTTTCAAGGGAAGAAAATCAAAGAGTGGTGCTCGACATACGGCATCCATCAGGCTTTTACATCTGTGGCGTATCCACAGAGCAACGGCCAAGCAGAAGTCACCAACCGGGAAATCTTGAGAGGGCTCAAAACAAAGCTGGATCATGCAGGAACCAACTGGGTAGAGCAACTGCCCGGGGTCCTTTGGGCAAACAGAACCACACCCAGAGAAGCGACCGGGCAGACGCCTTTCCACCTAGTCTACGGCAGCGAGGCGGTGGTGCCGGTCGAGGTCGGTTGTGAATCTGACCGGCGGATAAGCTATGACAAAGGGAATGACGAAAGAAGGCGCTTAGAGCTTGACCTCATAGAGGAAGTCCGGGAAAAAGCAGCCGCCCGGATGTTCGTGTACTGTCAGCGTATGAAACAAAGGTACGACCAGAAGGTGTTGCCGCGCTCGTTTTGAGCCGGGGACCTAGTCTGGAAACGTATAAAGCCGGTCGGTGATGTTAACAAATTACAACCACAGTGGGGCGGACCTTTCAAGGTAGTAGAGAAATTGCATTCAGGCGCTTACTACTTGGAGGATGAACACGGAAAAAGGCTTGACCGACCGTGGAGTTCCCTACACTTGCAAATGTACAGAGAGCCCTAGAGTGATGTAATCTTGTAAAACGCAGCATTCTATCTATAACGAAAGGCTCTCCCGACCGAAGTTATCGGTCGACCACACAAGGCAAGTCATACCTGGACGGGACGCAGGCTGACGCGTCGTACCCTCCAGAATCCTGAGTTGGTGACTGACTGGAAGCGTCAGCCCACTCGGAAGCCTGGATTGGTTCCCGGTCGGAAGCGTGGCGGCCCACGTGGAAGATTGGCCCATCCGGAAGCCTGAAGCGGTGACCGGTCGGATGCGTGGCGTTCCACGCAGAAGATTGGCTCCCTTTGGAAGCCTGAGTTGGTGACTGACTGGAAGCGTCAGCCCACTCGGAAGCCTGGACTGGTTCCCGGTCGGAAGCGTGGCGGCCCACGTGGAAGATTGGTCCATCCAGAAGCCTAAAGCGGTTCTCGATCGGATGCGTGGCGTTCCACGCAGAAGATTGGTTCCCTTTGGAAGCCTGAGTTGGTAACTGACTGGAAGCGTCAGCCCAGTCGGAAGCCTGGACTGGTTCCCGGTCGGAAGCGTGGCGGCCCACGTGGAAGATTGGTCCATCCAGAAGCCTAAAGCGGTTCCCGATCGGATGCGTGGCGTTCCACGCAGAAGATTGGTTCCCTTTGGAAGCCTGAGTTGGTAACTGACTGGAAGCGTCAGCCCACTCGGAAGCCTGGATTGGTTCCCGGTCGGAAGCGTGGCGGCCCACGTGGAAGATTGGCCCATCCGGAAGCCTGAAGCGGTGACCGGTCGGATGCGTGGCGTGCCACGCAGAAGATTGGCTCCCTTTGGAAGCCTGAGTTGGTGACTGACTGGAAGCGTCAGCCCACTCGGAAGCCTGGACTGGTTCCCGGTCGGAAGCGTGGCGGCCCACGTGGAAGATTGGTCCATCCAGAAGCCTAAAGCGGTTCCCGATCGGATGCGTGGCGTTCCACGCAGAAGATTGGTTCCCTTTGGAAGCCTGAGTTGGTAACTGACTAGAAGCGTCAGCCCACTCGGAAGCCTGGACTGGTTCCCGGTCGGAAGCGTGGCGGCCCACGTGGAAGATTGGTCCATCCAGAAGCCTAAAGCGGTTCCCGATCGGATGCGTGGCGTTCCACGCAGAAGATTGGTTCCCTTTGGAAGCCTGAGTTGGTAACTGACTGGAAGCGTCAGCCCACTCGGAAGCCTAGTTTGGTTCCCGGTCGGAAGCGTGGCGGCCCACGTGGAAGATTGGTCCATCCAGAAGCCTAAAGCGGTTCCCGATCGGATGCGTGGCGTTCCACGCAGAAGATTGGTTCCCTTTGGAAGCCTGAGTTGGTAACTGACTGGAAGCGTCAGCCCACTCGGAAGCCTGGTTTGGCTCCCAGTCGGAAGCGTGGCGGCCCACGTGGAAGATTGGTCCATCCAGAAGCCTAAAGCGGTTCCCGATCGGATGCGTGGCGTTCCACGCAGAAGATTGGTTCCCTTTGGAAGCCTGAGTTGGTAACTGACGGGAAGCGTCAGCCCACTCGGAAGCCTAAAGCGGTTCCCGATCGGATGCGTGGCGTTCCACGCAGAAGATTGGTTCCCTTTGGAAGCCTGAGTTGGTAACTGACTGGAAGCGTCAGCCCACTCGGAAGCCTGGATTGGTTCCCGGTCGGAAGCGTGGCGGCCCACGTGGAAGATTGGCCCATCCGGAAGCCTGAAGCGGTGTCCGGTCGGATGCGTGGCGGCCCACGCAGAAGATTGGTTCCCTTTGGAAGCCTGAGTCGGCGATTGACTGAAAGAGTCAGCCCACTCGGAAGCCTGGATTGGTTCCCAGTCGGAAGCGTGGCGGCCCACGTGGAAGATTGGTCCATCCAGAAGCCTAAAGCGGTTCCCGATCGGATGCGTGGCGTTCCACGCAGAAGATTGGTTCCCTTTGGAAGCCTGAGTTGGTAACTGACTGGAAGCGTCAGCCCACTCGGAAGCCTGGACTGGTTCCTGGTCGGAAGAGTGGCGGCCCACGTGGAAGATTGGTCCATCCAGAAGCCTAAAGCGGTTCCCAATCGGATGCGTGGCGTTCCACGCAGAAGATTGGTTCCCTTTGGAAGCCTGAGTTGGTAACTGACTGGAAGCGTCAGCCCACTCGGAAGCCTGGTTTGGCTCCCAGTCGGAAGCGTGGCGGCCCACGTGGAAGATTGGTCCATCCAGAAGCCTAAAGCGGTTCCCGATCGGATGCGTGGCGTTCCACGCAGAAGATTGGTTCCCTTTGGAAGCCTGAGTTGGTAACTGGCTGGAAGCGTCAGCCCACTCGGAAGCCTGGTTTGGCTCCCGGTCGGAAGCGTGGCGGCCCACGTGGAAGATTGGTCCATCCAGAAGCCTAAAGCGGTTCCCGATCGGATGCGTGGCGTTCCACGCAGAAGATTGGTTCCCTTTGGAAGCCTGAGTTGGTAACTGACGGGAAGCGTCAGCCCACTCGGAAGCCTAAAGCGGGTCCCGATCGGATGCGTGGCGGCCCACGTGGAAGATTGATTTCCTTCAGAAGCCTGGGTCGGCAACTGATTAAAACAACAGCCCACCCAGAAACCTGAATCAGAATCCGGTCGGACGGGTGGTGAATCACCTTAGTCAGATAAACCAGTCGTCTACCTTGCACAACCATTTTTCCTGCGCTTAATTTGGCTCTCTGGTCGGGTTTAAGGTGATCCATATCCCCCACCCGGCTAGTCGATCAGCAACATTTGCTTAGTCATTATCTAAAATAACACGTTAAAGGAAAAAGCTTTTTCATTGATAATTAACTCGGAAGCAGTACAAAAAGGAGAGCCCCAACCGGCGGCTCAAGATTACATGATTAAAATTTAAGTAAAGGGCTGGAAGAAGTCTTTAGGGAGTAGCTCCTTGACCCGGCTAACTTGGACGGCATTGATAGGAAGGTCGGCAGGCAGATGGCCGCTCTCTTGGAGCTGCAAAACGGCGCTGTCTAAGCCCATCTTGAACATACCAGATGTCCGCTTGCCCAGCTGCGTGCCGAACTCTTTAGAGTTGATGTAAGCTAGGCGATGTGCGTCCATCCGGGCGGGCTCGCCTGCTTGATGCAGCTTCAGGTTGTCAATTTCCGCCCGGAGGTTAGCTAGCTCCTTGTCCTTCTCCTCCAAGGCAACGGCTTGAGAAGCCAGCAGTCCTTCAGACAAATGGAGCTCATCTCCCCGTATGTCTAAAGCCTTCTCTTTGGCATTCAAGTCCGACTCCCGAGTCGCCAGCTCCTGCTCTTTTTCGTTCAGGGTCGTCCGGAGCTCCTCCGAGGACTTCATCATCTTGTCTAGCTCCGCCTTCAAGGCTTGGGCCTCGACAGCCTTCTTGTCGAGGTCCGATCGGGCACGGCGCCACATGTCCAGAGCCTTGTTCCTCTCCTGCTCAAGGGTTGCGTGCAGGGAGGAAGATCGGGCATACGCCCGCTCGGCTGCCTCCGCTCGGGTGGTTTCCTCCGTCAGCAGCGCCTCGGCGGAACGGAGTTTTTTCTTAAGGTCCAGTATCTCCGAGCGGAGAATAGCTGTACCCTCCTCGCCGGCCGGTAAGTTAGCGTGCGCCTGGCGGAGCTCTAATTCCTCGAGCCGCCGTTCGGCCGCTCGGCGTCCCCTGGTGTTGATAACCAAGGAATAGGCGACGCTCGAGCAGGAGGCCCAAAACTACAATAAAAATGTTAGAAAGAAGCAAGTTAATTAAGCATCGAAGCATCGGACTTACATGCGTAGCGTCCTGAAGGAACTGGTCGGCCAGTCGGATCGGGGGTCTGGAAGTCCCCTCCCTCATACCCTGCTCCCAGCAGTCCGCCAATTCCCCGTAAAGGGTAAGCCGCTGCTGGACTTCACAGGGGGTCGCTGGGTCGACCGAGGGGAGATATACGCCATAGCCACACGGCTGCGAGCGCCGTCCTCCCGAGCGAGACGAACCCGGTGCGTCAGCTGACCGGCTCGCTCTAGCCGGGCTGGCAGTTGCCTCTGCAGGTTGAGAGTGAGAGCCCGACGCAGAAGTCCTCGGGCGCCTCTTCAAAGGTTGCGGGTCGGGAGAATCAGAAGAGGACCGACCTACCTCCGTCGGTTCCTCTATACGGATAGAAGCGCTGGCCTTCCGCTTGGAAGGCAGGGACTTCTGCATGGAAGGCTGAACCTTCTGCTTGCCGGAAGATCTTGCAGGGGCAGAAGATTTGGATGAGCCGACCGGCTCCCTAGAACCAGTCGCCGCTGGTTGGGCAGAAGGAGCCTGAGGGGCAGGCTCCGTGCTCTCAGGAATCGGAGGTTGGTCGGGCAGACCGGCCTGGCGCAGACGCAGTTGTTCGGCCGCCCGGGCGTTTAACTCTTCGTCTTCCAGGCCCAGGGCCTCATCGAGGGCCGCTTCCCACATCATCTTGGCTGCAAAATCAGAAGATATTGAGTTAGGGAAAAAGAAGTACGAAACAAAAAATGACTTACAGAAGGTGTCGGGCAGGGCGACAGGCACTCGGCTTAGCCCAAATATATACAAGACGGCGTCGTTGAGAAGTTTCATGCCATCGAAGCGGAGGCCCCCGAGTCGAGAAACAGCCAGGGTAAATAAGGGGTCGGATTTAAAATTTTTTAAGGGAGCTATAAGGGGCAGGTCTTCAACCCATCCGATCGGGAACCCAGGGCTGGTCGGAGGGCTTATGAAGAAGAAATGGGTTTTCCATCCCTTATTCGAGGAAGGAATATTCTCCACTATGGATAATTTGGCCCGGGCTTGGAGAAAGAAATTCCCGGCCTCCTGTTTCTTCGGGTAGTAAAAGAAGTAAAGAACCTCCGGTCGGAGGGGGACTCGGTAAAGGGTAAAGAGAACTATTATGTTACACAATATGCGAACGGCGTTGGGAGAAAGCTGGAAGATAGGCACATGGAAAAAGTTACAGAAGTCTACAATAAAGGGATGAAGAGGGTAGCGCAGGCCAGACGTATATTGGTCCCGGAAAAACACAAAGAAGCCGGTCGGGGGCTTGTGTGGCCTGTCAGCCTTTGTAGGAACGACAATGTGGTAGTTTTCAGGGACATCGTAGGCCAGTCGGAGATCGGAGACGGTCTCGTCGTAAAGGGTAGACTCGACGGAAGTGTACCACGTAGGGGCAGCCATGGATCAGAAAGAAAGGGAAGAAAAGGGGAGAATCTGACCGTAGGTGGTGACGAAAAGGATTAGGAAGCAGGCGGAGAAGCACGAGGTCGGCGGCGACACGCGAAGACGACGGCGAGGAGCGAGAAGCACCGAGTTAAAGGGAGAACAGTGGAGAAGCAAATGAGGGTTTCGGCGAAGAGGGAGGCCTATTTATAGTTAGGCCGAAAGAAGGGAGACCGTCCGATGGCGATCCACGTGTACGGAGATCGCCTCATCCATGCCGTTGAGGCGTCCCATGATCAGCCTCGAAAAGACGCGCCGCAGGCGCTGACGTCGCCTGCAGCGGCGACAGGGCGCGTCGTCGTGTCGGCCAGCCGGAAGCTGCCGCGTGGCGGAAAGAATTACGCGCGTTAATGGCCATTAAAAGCTCGTAATCATGGGGATAAATCGCATCCCGGTCGGTCAACCAGCGTGCGCCACGTGGCCCGGATCATTAAAGCGGAGGTGATGCCGTTAAGGCGCCGGTCGCCTCGGGCGTTTCACATCACCTCATTCGACTTAGAATGTCGCGTCTCCGTTAATTGACTGACTCGGGCAATCACGAGAAAATCGTCTGGGGGCGCGTGGCACTCCACATTTCTTGCGACTCAAGGCAAACGCTCTCCCGCCCAAACATATTCAGCATATCTCTCATCGACTAACAATATTCGTCCGGTCGGACGCATTCACAATGTACGGACGCGTGGCGACCCACGCTCCCTTCAGTCGGGAATAGTTATTCTGCTTACGCAGGACAAGGCACGAGGACGTGGCGACCCACGTTCCTCCAGTCAAAATCTTCATCCGCCCGGACATCTTCATCATGTCAATTGCTAGTCGGGGATGCGCGGCGGCCCACGCTCCTCCATCATGCTTCGTCCAGCCGAACGGCCTCGTTAAAAAAGAGTTAGGTGCGTGGCGGCCCACGCCCCTCTCGACTGACAATCTCCTTCCGCCCAAACAGGGCAAGCATACACAGCGCCAGCTGTTGAGCATCGTGTTAACCCGGCCGGATATTAAAAGGGCAAAATCGCTCGGCCACAGAATGGTTGTACCCACTTGTAGTCCAGTCAGTCGGACTGATCGCCTCCTTCGACTAGACTTGAGGGGAAGGCTATTGATCCCGCTCTATCTTTGTCACCGTATGAACAGCCAACGTGGCAACATGGCCTGGCCAACTGCAGGGTCCATGTCATTGTACGGGTAGCCAGTTTGACACACCCTAGCCGGTCCTAGGGTCTATGCCGGCCGGTCGGACTCAAGGCGGCCGATCAAAATAAATGTAGCGGTTCATCCGGCCGGTCAATCCCGGCCGACCATCATAAGGTTATTATACCTCGTTTAGTCAGGTACTGCCGCCCGGCCATAGAAGGGCTACACGCCTAATTGTTCGGGTGCATCCGCCCGGCAACCCTTCACATACATAGTCCCCCAGGCTTGCACGCCCGACGCCCACTCGGGCACTCTCTCCCAAAATCACCCAGGGATAACGACAAAATACACCTGCACCAGCTGCAGATAACAGGCTGTCATCACTCGTGTGAACGGACACTCCCTGGCACGCCGCCCTGTCACGCCGTTGGTGTCGGGCGGCGCTGGTCAGAGACTTACAGAAACCTGTCTGTGTCCTCACATAGGACAAGTAGTATACGACAAGGAATGTTGGCTATAAATCGACAGAATCATACAATATCCCTCGACCAGGTCAGAGAATCCTGACACAGGTCAGACTTGGTCCTTTTCCTCGGCTATATAAGTCTCTCCCCTCCTCATTATCAGGTACGCGCGAAGCCCCGCATCTCCAGTGCTCTATTATTTTTCCTGTTCATCGGAGTACTGACTTGACCGTCGGAGGGCTTTGCCGGGACGCCTCCCGGCTAGGTTGCTAACGGTCATCTTCTCCAGCAGGTTCAGGTCATCCCGTCGGAGATCCACCAGACTACTTCTTCTTCCATTCGGTCGGAGGACCCCCCCACTTGCTGAGTCATTCTGGGCGAGGGCATCCAGTCAGCATCCACATCATCCATCTCCCTACCGTCATCCGGTTGCGGCTCCATTTCGCTCGGCGACAGGATCAATTACTATGGAGTTGCATTTCTTTTTTACTTAGTAGATGTAATGTCGTTTGTAAGAGTGAATCAAAAGTTAGCATATGTTTTAAAAATTTATTTTTATCAATGAAAGTGCTCCAAAAGTTTCTTTACTTTTTTTTTAAAATTAAAATGTCTTGTATCTATTAACAAGTAAATTATTTAAAAATTGTAACGAAGATGTTGGTCTTAAACAAAACAATTTTCTAGTTAATAAAATATCGAGGTGTGTTTTGAAAGCTATATATTAAATATCGAAGTGCATTTGGAGATGAGAAAGTATAATCTCTATGAAAAGGAAAATTATAGTTTGTAAAAAAAAATTAGAGTTGAATATAAGAACCAAGGATGATAGAGTTAAAGCTTGTGACAAACTGTATATCCCACCAAGTTTACCCACGGTTCATCTGGCCAAGGGCACATAGAAAACCTTAATAATTATCGCAGCTGGCTCAAAAAAGACTTAGAGATGTTAGATATTGGGTATTAAAAAAGATCAAATACAATTTTGTAAGGATAAATTGAGGTGCCATCAATTGATGAAAATCATAATTGACTTCAAAAACGAAATCTATGTTTCACGTAAAAAAATCTAAACTATTAATTTGCTCAAAACCAAATACGAGTGAATAAAAAATTAATTGATTAAAATCAATTCAAAATTAGCATAGAAGGTAGTAGATAGGGAATAATCCCACATTTGTAAATTTCAAGGATGTTTGCTTCCTTATATGTGTTGTTGTATTAATGGAGTTAAAAAAGACAAACACAAGTATTCTTTTTTCACAGGCGAGTAGGTGCTCGCACCTGCGAGCCCGCCACCCGGCACACGCGCACAATGGGAATTTTATTGGTGCACTTTGCACTTCGCATCGTCGTGAGGAGCATTGAGGAGCTTAAATTTATGCTCCAGGTGACATGGCAGTGCCTATGTGGCACTCGGGTAGGCAGAGAGAGATGACTAGATTGTCGACTGGGTGAACGAATGACAACCGTTGGATCGAAGAGGGGTACTGGATCGCAAGCGACGTGATCTGAAGCGTTGATCAATAAGAGTCGCGATCTGACCGTTGGTGATGAGACTGGATCCGAAGCGTCAGGTCGAATATGGCGGCTGAGATCAAAAAGGGATTTGAACTGTTGGATCGAAGAGGGGTGCTGGATCACAAGTGACGCGATCTGGAGTGTTGATCGAGAAGAGTAGCGATCTGACCGTTGGTGATGAGACTTGATCTGAAGCGTTAGGTCGAATATGACAGCTGTGATTGAAGGGGGATTTGAAGAGTTACAACCATCCAGATCTGGCGACTGAGATCAAGGGGCTATCTGAAGGGTTACAACTTTCCAGATCGAACGTCCCAGATAAATCCTAAACCAAAGGTCACAACCACTCGTCAAATGGTACATCACCTCTTCCTTTATATAAATAGAATCTTCTGGATGTTAGAATGATCTGATCGTTCATGATGAGACTTGATCCGAAGCGTCAGGTCGAATCTGGTGGCTGAGATCAAAGGGGGATTTGAAGGGTTACAACCATCCATATATGACGGCTAAGATCAAGGGGCTATCTGAAGGGTTACAACCCTCCAGATCGAACGACCCAGATAAATTCTAAACCAAAGGTTATAGTCACTCACCAAAGGGTAACTCACATCTTTCTTTGTATAAATAGAATCCTCTGGGTGCTGGAATGATCTGACCGTTGGTGATAAGACTTGATATGAAACGTCAGATTGAATTTGACGGCTAAGATCAAAAGGGGATCTAAAGGGTTACAACCATCCAAATCTAGCGCCTGAGATCAAGGGGCTATCTGAAGGGTTACTCTCCAGATCGAACGACCGAGATAAATCCTAAATCAAAGGTCACAACCATTCACCAAAGGGTACCTCACTTCTTCCCTTGTATAAAAAGAATCCTCTGGATGCTGAAATCATTCATTCAATCATCTAAAGTTCAAAAAGTATATATCTTATCTTCTATATCTAGAGTCCAAAAAACCTACGAGACGAAGGTTCGCTGGTCTCGACATGTGGAGTGCTACTATTTCGAGACATCGTCGTTGTATCTTGGGAAACGAATTACTGCTATCCATGAGCACCTGTAGCGGAATAATATCGTTTTACGGAGATAGTGTCAAATACTAACTTTGACGATCTTATATCAGTTTGTATCCTCTCCGATAGCATCCCAACCAACTCCCAAGGGCCTATATTATAATGGAGTCTACCAAATTATATATATATATATATATATATATATATATATATAAAAGACCTATGTGTAGGCCTCTATTATAAATATATGAGTTTTGATATTAAATATTTTATTAAATATTTAAAATGATAGTAAATATAAATTTTAGTCAATATTTTTTTTCGATCATTTTAATTATTTTTACTAGCCAAATTAGATTTGATTTATAATTTTTAATTTTTTAGATTAACCAATGAATTTTAATTTTTTTTATAAATTAAAGTTAAGTTTGATTTTTTTACTCGTCAAAGTTAGTTTAGAATGATAATTTTAATTTTTTATCATTAAAGTTAGATTTGGTTAGATTTTTTTATTAAAATTTGATCCAAAATTTTATATGTTTTATTCATAAAAATGTAATTTATTGGTAAAAATAAGGTTGGTTAATAAATTAAAAATATTTATTAGTTATACTTATTACTAATTGATTTTTTTTAAAAAATATGTTTGAAAGTTAAAAACATATTTAATATTACATTATTATTCTTCTCTAAATTTTTTTTTCTCTGTTTTTTTTCATTTTTTCAATCTTATTATTATATTTTTACTCTTCCACGTATTATTATGCATACTCTTTTTTTAATAATTCACCGTCGATATTTACTAGATAAACATTTTTGAGCCCCCGGGGCCATGGTGCAGTGATAGGGTAACTAGTTGTTAACTCAGGTATCCGCGGATCGATCTCTAGCTACGGTGCATTTTGCAGAAATTTTTTCTCCAAATGGGGCGCGAACCCTGGGACGCTGGGCTTCTAGACTACCCACCGCGAGCGCTTCCCGATTTACCCTGGTGACCGGTGGGAAACTTCCGTGGGGCCGGGCCGGTCACCACAGGTTCAATTTGTCTGTTGCCTGGTTCATCATTTTTTTTAGATAAGCATTTTTGGATAAATAAATTTGATTAATAATTTATCGAAGTTAAAATTGATAAAAGACAGCTTGGTTTAGGGGTGTCAAAAATCAACACGACCCGACGACCCAACCCGAATCGACCCGAAAAAAATCGGGTTCGGGTTGAAAATTTTCAGGTTCGGGTCGGGTTCAGGTTGGGGGGTTTTGGGTTGAAAAATTTCGGATTAGGTTCGGGTCGGGTTCGGGTTGACCCGAATTTAATATTTTATGGATTTTTTGGGATTAAATCAAATTTTATTTTGAAAATTAATATATTTTTATGTATATTAATATCAATATAGTAGGATCATAATGAAGTATTGAGATAAAAGTGAAGAATTATAGGGAAAATGATGAAAAAATACGTTTTAAATCGGTTTTTTCGGGTTGGATCGGGTTGGTTGGATTAGTCGGGTTCGGGTTCAGGTTCGGGTTTGGGAGTTTCGGGTTGATATCGGGTTTAGGTCGGGTTCGGGTTGGGAGTTAAATTTTTTTTTTTCCAACCCGACTCAAACCCGATTCGATCCACCCGAATTGATACCCCTAGCTTGGTTCATGGAGCTCTCGTCAATACCAAATTCCGTCGAAGGATCTATTGTATATAGTGATTATATCGTTACTCAAACATATTACCTCTAAATCACACCATATCAATTTTACCAAGACTTCAATTTCCTTCATAGAAGTTAAAATTAATCGATAATTTTTTAAAAAATAACAATTAAAATGTATATTAATAGTATTGTAATAATTTCTTTTTCATTATCAAATTAATTAGTGTTTTTTAATATTTTATTTATAAAATTTAATTTACTATCTAATTAAAAATATTCATTAGACAAATATGTTATTTTTAATAAATTATGCTGAAAGTTTACATAAAATAATTTTTATTTTTTAAAATTTTAAAAATAAAGAAGATCTATTATAAGCAGTGTTCTGAAAATCAGACCAGACCGATCGATCGGATCGGTTGAACCGAGAATCGGCCAGATTTTCGGTCCGAGTTGACTTTGAAAATCGGTTACTCAAGAACCGGATACGAACCGAGCGAAAACCGGTGAATCGGACAAACCGGTCAAATCGGCTTAGTTTATTTTATTTTTGATTTTTTGATTTTTTTCCCCTTTTCAGTTTTACTTTCTTACTGAAAATGAAAATTGAAAAACATCAAAAACCTAGTTTGCTTTCACCCAAAGTTCCAAACGAACAAATCTGCTGTTTGCTTGCAAGAGAGTCACCGCCGCTAGCCTCTCACAGTGTCACCCTGCCTCTACCAGCCTCGCCGCGCTGCCCTGCCTCCGCTAGCCTCGCCTTGCTGCCGCTAGCCTCGCCCCGTCTCCAGCTTCGTTGCGTCGTTGTGCTGACATATGAAGGCAGCAATATATGATATATTTGGATGTGTAATTTTGCATGTGCTTTACTAGTGTCCCCTGTTTAAGTGTTTATCGGTGAACAAATATTATTGTGATATAGTTTTAACTTCTAATAAGATTCTTCAATTCGTATCTAGATTTTTTGAATCAAATGGTTTTAAACTTGAATTTTTCTTTGAAACTAATCTTTTTTTTAAGAATATTGTACTAAGTTGCTAACAAAATATATAACATGCTCGACATAGTTGATCTAGTCTTGAAGAAAGTAGTTGGATAAGTTGTTAGTTTTATATTTTGAGTAATGATACGCACAGTGAAAGTGAATGCCACAGTGAAAATTTTGACCGTCAATCGATGGCATGCCCGATGTCCGATCGTCGATCGGACACTACCGGCGGCCTTTGGCCGCCGCCCCGAACCAAACTATACCCTGGGGGCACGGTGAACCCGTCGGGGATCGCCACAATTGCGATCTCGCATCATTGACCGTCGATTTCGATGGGTTCACCGTTGCCGGTGATCCTGACAAGTTCACCGTCCTCCCAAGGTATAGTTTGATTCGGGACGGCAATCAGAGGCCGCCGGTAGTGTCCGATCGACGATCAAACATATACACATTAATTGCACGCCATTCATTATAATTTTCACTCTCCCAAATTCACTCTTCAAATCATTTCCCTTATATTTTTATATAAATATAAGTTTTATTATATATCGTTTATATCCCGATTGAATCCTTGATTAAACCGGTAGAATCTCTGAACCTATGAATTTTTATTTCGATTGGTTCGATGTCCGATCTGATTATCAGAACTGTGATTATAAGATAAAATTATTATTATAAGAGGATCTCCAACTGAACTTTTGTTTATAGGTTCTTTTAATTTCTCTTTCATGCGTGTCATTCAAATTGAAGGTGCTGGGTTCGGAAAATCAAACCCAACTTCTACTCTCTTTCTTCAAATTTGGTGGGGGCACACAAAAAACTAAAAATCCTTTCCACCGTCGGAGATGCCGTAAGTTGGTCACGATAATCTTTTGGAATTATGGAACTGCGCTTTTAAATTTTTACTAATAAAATTAAATATCTTTATTAATATTTATTTATTTTTTAAAAAACAATTATGACTTTAATTTTTTTCTCCGTCCAGTGCCTTAAGAATAATAGTCGAGACGCCTGACAATTGTTATAGTTTGGGTTGGGAATAAGTGATATCGTCATCTCCTCGCAGAACAAATACATACATGTGTTCTCAAAGTTTCTTTACACTGAAAAAAATTATTTGGGTGTATAATCGCTTCATGCACAAGTCATCGATAGTTTAGTCAACGATATTTTAAAGATAAAGACTTTGTATAAAATAACTAGCCAACAAGAATGACTATCGATTCGCTACGTTATTAATACTTCATTGGAATGTAATAATTATTTGAATAGTAGTTAAAATATCATCAGTCAAATACGCCAACAGTCGATTGTGAAATGGTATTTTGACTTCTCTTATAATTGCAAAGCCAACTTCATGATGCAAATATAAAACTAATTTTGAAAAAAAATAAAATAAAATAAATATATAGCAAATTGTAGAAAGTTGGTGGTTGATTAATTGATGAAAATGAAAGTTGAGCGTATTAATTTTAATTAAGGCTGCCAACCGGAAGGACTAGAAGGGAACTTTAAAATAGTGAGAAAACTAAAAAATTTAGAAATATTAAATCTTGTCATGCTCACAAGTAATGCGAATATATATTATTTAAGGACAATAAAAAAAAGGGATATATATGGTTGGTACATTATTAGATGGAGTAATGAATAGCACTTCATTTTTATTGGGCAATATAGTATACTCGTCTATAAAAGATTATGTTGGAGATATTCTAGGAGAGAATAAATTAAATTGAAATTACATAAATAATTTTAACTTATCTGTTAAGTGGTCTGAGCTATATTGTATATAGAGTACAGACTTTAGAGTCTAAGTATAGACTTCCGAGCTGTAGACTTCAAAATTGTAGAGTGAAGTTGCAGACTTCAAGTGCAGACTCTCAAACTACAGCTCCCGAGCTGAGACTCCTAAATTGCAAACTCTCAAATTGCAGGGTCTAATTTGCAGATTCCCAAGCTGGAGACGAAGAACGTTGCTGAGGCTTGCATAATGTAGGTTTCTTAAAACAAATTTATCTTTTTTCGACTGTGTTTCGAGGTTATGATGGACGTCTATTTCCTAGGATACAACAGTGGAACCACGTACACAACCAAACACTGATTGCTAGTGGTGAACTGATAGAGCACCCGATTGCTCTACTGGAAGATTTGGGGAACGAAGGCGGAAGAAAATTTTTGCTCTTTTTACTCTTGGTCACAACCTCTTTATATAAGGCTTAGATTCATGCAGTAATTAATTACCAAATTAACGTCGTTTACTGCTCATTAACCATCTAGATCAAAACGTTTGGAATTACTACTCATTAACCCATCTAGATCAAAATGTCTAGAGGTTACAGATTTTGCATTAATCATCAATTAATACATTCTTTACATTTGAGCAATAAGCAAAAAATTATTCAGGTGGCAAAACGGTTCATTCATTTGGACAAATTTTGTCCTGATCGATCCTGCATTCGACATGCATAGGTCATGCTTGCACACGAGTTAACATGGTTCAGTGCAAATCCGAGAACCGGATTTGCATCCCTTGCACACCCATGCGTGAGGGAGAGTCTCTCCCCATGCATTTGTTCACAACTAATATGTTTGTGAATCAATTTAAACCAACCAATATGCCTTGAAACTCCTAATGTAAGACGAAAGTTTCATTCACAATGAAGTCTCTTCCTCTCCACCTCTTTTTCTATTCACTTGTATCCAACAGATAAATACTCAGGATCTTTCAAAAAATGAATTTCTATTTAATTTGAAGAGTGTATCACCGTTAAGTTTATATTAACTCGTCAATTTTGGATCCAATTTAGATTTTTCCTTGTGAGGTATCGGAAAGGAATTAGAATGTAATAATTTGATTCATACAGAAGAAAAGGTTCTCTATTAATTCAAACGTTATACTTATGCTATGGGGTAGGGATAGAGAAAGAGAAAAAAAAAATCAAAGATTTCACATAATACTTTTTTTTTTGGTACTTCAGGCACCAGTCATGAATAATTATGAAAAATGTAGAAAGACCTGTGATTCAAAAAACACATTATGAAAGAATCTATCCCTATCCTTACCCTTAAGGATGCCCTAACTGGAATTTCGAGCATGCATCATTATTACTCGCACCTCGAGTTGAAGAATGAAATCTTCTACGGATCCGTTGCTAGCTCAGCTCCATAGTTCTACACTTCGCAAACCATGAATCGATGGAAAGAACTCCACGTTTGGTTCTCCCTGTGTCCATTGCATCATTCCATTGGTTGGGACTTCGTTCCATGGAACTGCTTCATAGTGAAAGTGGAGAAATTGGAGAGACGATTCCAGCTTCTTGAAAAGAGCACTATCTTGTTAATAAGTTTCTATACATTCGTCCTTTCTCAATGCATTTCTTTAGAGGAAGATTCAATTTTTTCCCTCTTTCCAGATGATAAATCTTTCTCAGAAAATAGAGTGTGAATCAAATTCATGTTTGAATTGAAATTGAGAGAAACAAAAGATAAGGTAGAACTAAGACAGTTATTATATGAGGTCTACCCAATACTAGATACAGAGGCGCATAATAGATTGATATGAACATCAAAAGAATTGTCCCATAATAAAAGTAATTGTTGCTACTACCTCCTTCTCGGTTCCTCCTTTCATAGCCCAAGCTCGAAAAAGGAAGAGATAAGAGGGTCATATGAAGAATATAGTCAGAAATCTAAAATAGAGTCTGACCAAACTGACCGAATTTATTATCTTTATGCATGAAGATAATAATTACCTAGCATAAAAGATTTAAAAATCATTACGAACAATGACACAGAGCTAGGAATTAAAATTTACTAGGACTAATTTGTTTTAATATATTAAACATGAATAAACAACAATTAGAAACTAATATCAAAATTGTTGGTTGCAAAAATTTTAATCGCTAATGTATTTTACAACGGAAATTTAATATCTATAGCTAAATCTAGTGATGAAATTAAATTTGCATCTCTTATTCTTTTAATATTTAAAAAAATCGGTATTCAGAGAAACCTTAATATTATCACACAAAAATACATCAAATAGGTAATTACTAAAACTCTAGAGTTGCAAGTACATCAAATTTTAGACAGAAGGTAACAATGAAACTACGTTTAACAGTAACTCTAAAGTGAATTCTTGGGCAGTACTGTGAGCTGCATTATCAAGGATGACCTCGTTGTATTGGTCGGTCGAATCTTAAAAAACACGAGAGCACAAGTCAGTTCATTGACAAATCCAAAATATCAAGAATACCTTGATGTATAAAGTTCAATAGCATGTCAAGGAAAACTAATCTCACCTCATTAATCCAAAATATCAAGGAGTGTACAACACAAAACAAATAAATAGTCTAGGTTGAGTGGCCAAAGTCAAGTTCGATGATGGGGTTGAGTACCCCGTGGCTGACACGTGGACTGAAAAAGCTGTGTGGCAAGATCTACTGAGTCGGAACGACTCTCTTTCCGTGACGCCCGAGACCTTCTTGGGAAGGGGAATCCCGAGATCAACTCGAGTAGACATAGCCCTGAGATCGCTCCAGAGAACGCACTCCCGATATCACCTCGGGAAGCCAGGTCCCCGAGACCACCTCGGGAAGACAAAATGCCTAGGACCTCCCGAGCCAGAAGATCCCGAGATCACTTAGGGGAAGCGGAGCCTAAGAAGTATTCAACCTCAAGTAACAACCCCCCTATCTGCGGATCCATGGATAATAATCACCAATAACTACGGGATGATCATGACCCGTAATCCACGGTCATTAACGCCTTCATTCTTACAACGGCCTAGATTTAATGACTGCGACGACTGTTACAAGGGCTATCCAGTAACTGAAAATAGGGGGGAACGTGGCGAAGATCGTGGAGGCACGTATGACCACCGCCTCAGGTATAAAAGGTACTCCAACTCCTCCGGTAACGAGGGTTACGCCCTCTCTACTTCACGCATACATTTTTTGCCTTCTCTTTATCTCCTGGATCGAGGCACTGACTTGAACGTCGGAGTGGGCTCCGCCGGACAACCTCCGGCGTGTTTCCCTAACGCTCATGTTAATCTCACAAGGTATGAATTCTTCCTCTAGCGTCAGTGTCCGCGTGAGCTGAACCCTAGTGACTGGCCGTCGACGTCGATTCCTTCCGAAACATTCTACGAATCCCTTAAATGTTTTTTCTTGAATTCAACATAAGAAAATTATATTTGAAATGAATAAAAAAAATCAAATTTTAACAAAACACCAATATACTATTGGAACATTCATTATGAATCCCTTGCATTCAAATAACTCTCAGACATGATATGCCGCATGCCAATGTAGATGTAACCAAGTATAACATCTCAACCGAACATTAAATACATTTGAAAAAATAGTGAATAAAGAGTAAATATACTTACAAAAGAATTCTGTAGTTTTCCCATTCGGCAAATTATTTGATGTCCTAAGTAACTTGATCCATGATAGTGCAGGAAGAACTTTCTAATAGTATCACTCAAAGGTTCCCCTATTAACTTTGGAATAGCACGGACAAGGACAATAAAAGACTAGGCTTTAGATGTGATCCAGTGATATAATCTAGCTTCATTTTTGAAATACTTTTATACTCATAAAAATGACAACAAAAAGTAAGTCAATAACTAGGTTACGATAACTTAATTTGGGAAAACAACATTCACAAAAGATTCTTACGAAGTAAAGAAGACTACAAGCTGAACAGGTTATAACATATAAAGTGGCACAGTGGACCCAAAGCTTGCAAAATTTCAAATTGCAGAAACCTTGGTTAAAGTTGAATAGTAAAGGATGTAGAAGCTGACAATTTTATCTCAAACTTTGTCAAGCTTGAATTCTCAGGATATAGCTTCATAAATCACAAAGAGTTGCATGTTCTTCTCAACTACAAGGTACATGTTTAGCAAATTTAAAAGGATACTTGGATGATTAGGTTTTGTTTATCTCAACCACCGAGTTTGATATCAATTCATGGAGGAAAAAAAAAGAAATTCCAAACTAGAATAAGAAATCATAGGTGCAATAAATACAATGTAGAACGTAGAAAAAAGAAAATGCCCTGACATGGTAACAATAGTCGAATTTTTCTTCAAGAAAATTTCTACCCGGCAGGGGAGGAGTTCAGAGTAGGCAGCGCTTCTGGGATTAGTGGGGGACTGGTGGGCGGTGTCTAAAGCGGCAATGTTGGAGAAGGCGGAAAACTCAAAGGCCGAGAAGAGAGATGAGGAGGGAGCATAAGACTCAGGGATTCTCGGCGAAGAGGGAGATGACTTCCTTGAGGATGGTGCAGCCCGGGCAATCGAGAGAGGAGCGGAACAATCACAGGTGAAGCCGTGAAGAGCAAGAAGAAGACGAATCGATGAATTCAGAGGATGAGAAATTCGCCGGATGTGAAAAAGAGGGATCAGGGATTTTATTTTTCTTAATTTTTCTTCTTAGTTTTAGTTGGATAAATGCCAACAGACTGCAAACTTTAAAGAATAGACAGAGATTATATTAGAAGAGAAAATTAAATTTTAAATAGGAATTATTAGAAAATACCCCAGGCAACAACCCGGGGAGAGTTGTACGCCCTCGATTAGAAAACCTTCTTTTTCTTGTCTATTGTAATTTTTTTACTTATTATATCATATAATAATGATAATTTCTTAACTTTTCATATATAGAAGTATTTTTTTTTTGAAAGTCACTTCTCTATTTTTCCTCAAGTCACTTCCCTTTTTGCATAAGTCTAAAATCCAGATCTATAAATTAAAAAGTTCAAATGATCAACTCCACAATCAATTTTTAGAATCAATAGATATTCAAATTGTTCATAAAAAAATATAAATAACACCAAAAAAACAAAAAGAACAAGGGCAAGCGACACCTCAATTTTATATAATTTGGAATCTTAGGTTTCTACTCCATGATCTATTTGAATTCTTATTCCAAGACCTAGTATTTTAGTGATATCATCACTATATTTTCTCATTCTTAGGTACTTTCTCGAGATAAAGAAACCTCTTACAATTTATTTTTTACAAACAAATACAAAGATATTGTTGGGATCGATACGTACGGCTAAAGGGGTTAAATAGCCGATCACCCACTTCAATCGCGGTTCTCTTCCTACACGTTGTTAGTGCGCAAGCGGAATAACAAATAACTAAAACTAACAACTAGAAAAGATAAATCGATTGTGATTCGGAGATAAAACTCCAACTCCACGGCTGTCCGTAAGGTGGATGATCCCGATTCGTCGGTGGACGAGTCCCCAGAAGACCTTCAGCTAGCTCTTGTCGCTCCTTGTGGGTGGAGAAACCTCACCACAAACTCCCGACAACACCTGAGCATTTGGAGACTACTAATAAGCTTTACCCAAACTTATTTCGTCAACCTTTGTCTAGCCAAACCGAGCTCTCTTAATAGAGCTCACAGCTGAAACAGCCGTTACCAGTCAACTTGGATTCGAACGTTACAACCCAACGTTCAAATTCCAGCCAACACAAGTCGACTGCACAGAAGATCAGTCGACTGATCTTTCTGTGCCCTACATCAGTCGATTGATCCAAGCATCAGTCGATTGATCCAAGCATCAGTCGACTTCCCAAACCCTAAACCTAGGATTTCCCTTTCCGAGTACAATTCTCTTAGCACTCGGACCCTCACGACTCAGCTGACTCTTCACCTAGCAGCCTCAACCTGTTGCCTTCAAGTTTTCTTCGACTTTGGCTCTTGTCCCTTGGATGCATACGAACCCGCGGCTCATCCTCATGTCATCCTTCGCGTATGCCTCGAAGTGCGCTTCTCTCGGCTCATCGTTCCTGCTTTGTCCACGGTCCCTCAGATGCATACAAACCCACGACTCGTCTCCTCTTGTCATCCTTCACCGGATCCGAAGTCGTCTAGCTAAGTGTATGTGTATCCTGCAAACCTGCACGCTTACATACATATATCAAATACAAGGTGAACCTATCTTAAACCCTTTGTCTAAACATCAAAACACATGGTCACTTCAGACCATAGATTGCTTCCAACAATTTCTCCCTTTTTGATATTTGATAATACGTTTAAGTTAGGGAAAACAAATAGCAAATACAATGCTAATAAACATTTGGACTTATGTTGCCAAGGTTTCACCTTTGGACATATACCGCCAATGCATATGCAATGCAAACATGCATGGATCCTATTACAAGGCATTCCTACACCTAAACTCCCCAAGAGTTAGGATTTTTACCAAAACGGGGTTTTTAAGAACCTCTCCAAGGTTCCCCCTATATTGGATTTACAAATGATTTTTAAGCACCTCTCTAAGGTTCCCCTTTTGCCAATAAATGAGCAACAATGCTCCCCCTTGACCTAAGCTCCCCCTTGACCTAGAATTTCTTGCAAATGCGTGTTTGGTTTCCCACTTAAACCTAACACTTCTCCCCCTTTGCGACACATCAAAAGGGCTCCAACAATGCTCCCCCTTATTAGGTCATTTAACTTCTAATGATCATAAACAAAGTGTATTAACCCCCATAAGATTATACACTTGTTTTAAATTATTGGGGCACTTTTCGACTGCTGAAAACAGTTTCAGCCTGTATCAGTCGACTACAACAGTTACCAGTCGACTGATCCCCTCAAAAAATCATACAGTAGCTAGTCTCTCTTCGACAGCACTGTTATCAGTCGACTGATACCCTTATTTCAGCCTTTTTAACATTCTGAACTCAATTTCAGAAATGCATAACTAATTCCAAAATTCTTCAAAAATTCTCAAATTTTGTGGAGAGAATTGTGGTACCCATGTCTACTTGGAAAAAATACATTCAAAAATGTATCTATCACCAATCCCATGATTGACACAAAATCCAAAACTATCTAAATGGTTCAATTGAGCCTTGACCTAAAGTCCTAATTTTGGCCTCTTTATGATGTATCTGCCCATACCAAATCACAATGCATTCCTAGCATTGGTTTATATGACATCTACACATCAAAAATCAACTCCCATGAAATATGACTCTAATATCATATTTTATGCATGATACTCAAATCCAATATGCCAAATCCCTAGGATTGAGACTCAAATCCATCTCCATATCCTTTGGCACACTTCATGGTTCATCTAGACTTCCGGGAGAAATCCTCTCGAGATCCATTGACCATGGGTCCCAACTTAGCTCCTAGAGCTCCCCCTTGAGCTCTTAGCCTTAGCCACCTTCCTAGGTGACTCTTCTACAAACACAAGGCCACACTGGAGTATCTTCGGTGATTTTTGGCCTACAAACCTAACCTTCTTAACTTTGGACACCTTGTCCTTGGTTAAGTTCTTCTTCTTCCCTTTAAATGGCTTTCCCTTGCCATTATTGGGCTTCCCTTTGCTATAGTCAAATGACACCCTTGCATATGACTTCTCCTTAGCATTGGAGCACTTAGATCGATATCCTAGACCCGATCTATCATTGTTGGGTTTTTGACTATCCAACTGTTAGTAATATGAGAGAAGTGTCCTAAGGCAATCGCCTTATGATTGTAATCATTTACTTTAATAAATGAATATTCACTATTTGAGTATATATGTTCGTGTATTTGATTGAGATCTTAAACTCATTTACTGAATGTCCGCAATACAATTCACAGCATGAGAGAATTTGTGATGAATTCACAACTAGTGATTATCTCTACATGTGCAATTGTGAAGTATTGAAATTGTCCCTAGTCGATGAATTGATAAATACGGACACTATCAATTCTGTTGAGACTAGCATGAGTTATTCTCTAATCAGTTGATTCTCACTGGCTGGTGACATTGGGATGTCCGGAGATAAACATGAATGTTAGTTAAGGGAACTAGTTCATTGGAGTGACTGACTGTAAAACTTCATATGGTAGTCTACACATAGACATGTCAGTGAAGTTTTACTGCAGCTTAAGTGCGATGTTCCTTTGACTTGCGGTGTTCAAGTCATCTTGGTCATGGAGACTTATACTTTGACATCTTAAGCAAGCATCTCCATGGAGGTGTGGACCCAGGATGATTGGGTATAAGCCAAAGTGCCCGAAGATGTTTAAACAACCTACAAAGTATTCACCACTCCTTGCGAGGGGATGTATACCCAAGGCCCATCGTCGGATTGTTACTCGAAGCCTCTGGCCAGAGCATGACATGTTCAGAGTATGAATCTCTTAAAAACATGAGAGTAATTAGAATCCATAGGACGAGAGAACGTTACTTGGGCTAGGTGTGACGTAGTCAGCCTAGTGGGGACTAACATATAGACCATGTCCTGAACCAAGTGGGTATAAGATGGTGAAGGGAATGAGGCACGATTCATTAAAGCTGCTGAAGGGTTTCAGAATAGTTTCTGAGGTCAACCGTTGATCTTTCGATTAATTGGGGATCATGATGTACTACTAGGTGCCACTCATGATCGTTCTATAATTGGTTAATTATAGACGGCCAACATAAATCGAAAGCCTATTTAGTCACACGCACTACGAGTAATCCGAGGGATTTAAAACGAGTTGAAAATTAGATTTTCCGATCAAGAGAGATAAGTCGAATCTGAATTTTTCAGAGACGCATCGAAAACATAAAATGACTAAGTCTTTTGAAGACTTATTGGACGAATTAAATGAGTTTAATTCGTACGGTTTCGTCTTGGGTTTGGCCGGCTAAAGAGGGTCCACACCCTCTTTGTTTGGCCGGCCACAATAAAAGGGGAGAACCAAATTGTTTGGTTCAAACTATAAAATAAACCGAGCGTGGTTTGTTTTATGAAATTATGGATAAAGAAATTTATATAAAAAAATTTGTATAAAGAAATTTATATAAAGAGATTTATTTTCATGGAAATTAAAATGAACCTTAGATTGGTTTATTTTATAAAATCAATAATGGATTGATTTAACATGATAAAGAAATTTATATAAAGAAATTTCTTTCCATAATAAAAGGGGAGACATGGTTGTTTTTATTATAAATTAAGTTATAATTAAAACATGGCATAACGGAATAATTCATAGAAAAATTTATAAGATAAATTTCTTATGAAAATTTATTCCGTTAAAGGGAGACTTGGCGATTGAGAGGCTACTATATAATGGCACCAAGGCAAGGCTTGGAGATCAATCCAAGAGATCAAGGATTCTTGCCTAGCCTCTCTCCCTCTCCTTCTCTCCCTCTCCCTCTTCTAGTGCCTCCGGCCCTAGAGCCCTCCCCCTTTGCCGTGAGCTTCCACCACCAAGAAGAAGCCGAAGAAGAAGAAGAAGCGGGCGCGACTCCTTCCTTCCTCCCGGAATCTTGATTCTGTTCTTCGTTTGGTGGTTAGTTTTTCATCTCTCTCTTGGTATTCTTGTCGTGCCTTTGGAGAATCTTGTAGTTCTTGTCGGCATGAAACTCGTGGCTTTGCGAAGTCATCCCGAAGAAAACTCGGCGTGGACGCGAATAGAGGCGGAGCTTCCAAGGGACGCTACGGTTGGATCTCGTCCCTTTCTACGAGTTACGCAAGGTATTGAGTAAATTAGTTTACTTTCTGCAAAATTTTAAATGTATGATCATGTCTCCATAACATAAGGTTGCATGCTAGATACGTGGTTAAAATAATTTGAGAAATTATTTATGCTAAACCTTCCGCTGCACGTAATTAAATTTTAAAATTACGAACCTGTATCCATGTCAACATGCACCCGGTCCCAACAGTGGTATCAGAGCCGGTTAGTGTTCGACATAATCATATAATTATTTTGCGAAAAACTTTGTCATGATCTCAATTTTGGAAAATTTTCCAATTATGGAAACTTTCCAATTATGATAAATTTTAGATTTAGGAATTTCAAATTTGGAAATCCTCATGAAATTTCGCAAACTTTTAAAATATCCTAGTTTCTGAAATTTTATGATAATTGTGAAAACTTCACATTTTTTTGGAAACTTTCCAATTTTGGAAATTTCCAATTTTGGAAATTTTCCAATTTTGGAAATATGTAAGTTTTCTTTGTACCAGAAACTTATAATTATTCTGAAAACCTATTATGAAATATCACAATTTTGGGCACTTTCTTTCAAGAAAGTCAAGACAAATTTATGGATCATTAATTGACAATTGAATTCGAATTGGTTTTAAATTATTAACAAAATTCTTTATTTTGGATTGATCCTCGGGTAGCCGTCAAATTTAAAGTTAGTTGTTGTAATTTAATTTCCTATTTTTAATAAAATTGTCATGTTTAATTTGGTTACGCCTCGGGGAGCGGACCAAATTAGATTTACAATAAATTTCTTTTTTTTGGGTATCTGAGCCTCGGGGAGCCACCCAAAGAAAATAATTTGTTGTAATTAATAAATCCATAAATAAAATATGTAATCAAATCTTGGAAATTTTGAGGTGATTCTCAAACGATAATTTCTTTATTTGATTTAAGAGGTGATGCTCTTACATATTGTTGTCTCCAAAATTAATTAGGAAAATGGTTTCCTATAGAGTATTCTTAAATAAGATTTTCATGAAAATAATATGTGGTTGAATTAAGGGAATCTGTCTCTTAATTTAATAAGATTTGATTTAGAGAAATCAAAGTCTTAAACATATTATTTCCGAAATTGATTATGACAATTTAGGAAATTGTTTCCCAAAACAATTCCTTAAATAAAGTATGAAATTAGAATTAGGAAATTCGGTTCCTAATTCAATTAATGAGACTTGATAAATTAAGTCACATACATACTTTATTAAGGAAATCGTTAGTACATGACATAATTATATGTCATGAATGTGCTTAGAAAAGAAAGGATGAGACCCAAAACCCCTTACAAAATATTAAGGCCAACACCTTCCATTAATATGGTTAGAACCGGAGTTTTGTTTCTCGCTTGGGTTGATGGACACATCCATGCCCGGCTTGAACCTCAACATGTTCAAACCATGGAATTAGTTTATGATTAATATAGGTGGTGTCAGAGGTCAATCCTTAGTTTTGGTTGTTTGACACATCCAAGCCTGACTAAACGGTTGAATGAGCTCCAACCATATTAAAACTATTTCTTGATTAATGAGTCAGTCTTAAGCTCGGAGCATCAATTTGTTATGCCACAGCCAAGGTCGATATAAAGAGAGGTGCAGTTGAGTGCTATGTATAATGTTGCATACTTGTTAATGAGTTAACAACCCAATGATTTATGCAAACATTCAATTAGTTGATAGCATAATGTGATAGTTACATATGTGTGATATGTAATCGGTATAATTACCTACTTTTATAGCTAAGAATAACTTGATGGCCACAGCTTTGGTGGAGGTGGAAGCTTCTTCTTGCTCCGGTATTGAAGATGATCTCTCCTCCCCCTCAATCCTTGAAGTGGAGACTTCTTCTTTCCCCTTTGATGAAGTGGATGGTTCTTCGATTTCTTGTGCCACTGCACTTGAGGAGATGGATGAATCTTTTTCTTCTTTCTCCTCCTCTTCGGATGTTGAGCTTCTTTCCTCATCCGATTGGTCCTTATCGTCTTCTTGGACCATGAAGCTCATTTCCTTGGGCTCTTCCACTATTTGAGCTTGTGTAGGGTTTTCATGAAGCGCTAATATCTTGCTCCATAATTCATGCGCATTTTTATATTCACCTACACGACTAATCACATCATTAGGCAAAATATTAAGTAAATTGAAATTACCTTATCATTTGCTTTTGATTGTGTTTGTTGCTCGTCATTCCAATATCGTGGTCGAAGTTTTTTCCCGTGTTTATCTTTCAGGACTTCAAATGGTTCTTCGAGCGTGATCATGAGATCCTAATCCATGTCGAACCATGTCTTTGTCCGCATCCTCTAATAATCGAAACTCTTGCGGTCGTAGGGAGGTGGAACATTGACGTCATCCCCTAAGCGTTCTTCAAGCGCCATTTCCTCTAGCCTTTTGCACTCCCGACAGTTAGTTCGTAGAGAGCGACCCCGACTCTGATACCACTTGTTGGGACCGGTGTGTATGGCTAGAGGGGGTGAATAGCCGATCACCCACTTTAATCGCGATTCTCTTCCTATACGTTGTTAGTGCGCAAGCGGAATAACAAATAACTAAAACTAACAACTAGAAGAGACAAACCAATTTACGAGGTTTGGAGATAAATCTCCCACTCCACGGCTGTCCGTAAGGTGGACGATCCTGATCCGTCGATGGATAAGTCCCCAAAAGACCTCCGGCTAGCTCTTGTCGCTCCTTGTGGGTGGCGAAACCTCACCACAAACTTCTGACAACACCTGAGCACTTGGAGACTACTGATAAGCTTTACCCAAGCTTATTTCGTCAATCTTTGCCTAGCCAAATCGAACTCTCTTAAATAGAGCTCACAGTTGAAACAACAGATACCAGTCGACTGGTGCCAACACCAGTCGGCTGGTGTACTTGGATTCGAACGTTACAACCCAACAATCAAATTCCAGCCGACACAAGTCGACTGCACAGAAGATCAGTCGACTGATCTTTCTGTGCCCTATATCAGTCGACTGCCCAAACCCTAAACCTAGGATTTTCCTTTCCGAGTATAATTATCTTTGCACTCAGACCCTCACGACTCAGCTGACTCTTCACCTAGCAGCCTCGACTTGTTACCTTCAAGCCTTCTTCGACTTTGGCTCTCGCCCCTCGGATGCATACGAACCCGCGGCTCGTCCTCATATTATCCTTCGTGTATGCCTCGAAGTGTGCTTCCCTCGGCTCATCGTTCCTGCTTTGTCCACGGTCTCTTGGATGCATATAAGCCCACGGCTCGTCTCCTCATGCCATCCTTCACCGGACCCGTAGTCGTCCGGCTAAGTCTATGTGTATCCTGTAAACCTGCACACTTACATACACATATCAAATACAAGGGTGAACCTAACTTAATCCCTTTGCCCAAACATCAAAACACATGATCATTCCGGATCATAGATTGCTTCTAACAAATATTATAGAGAATAAAAAATACAAATGAAATACTTTTCAATAATAAATTTTTATTCTGGTCACTTTTGATTGTTTTGGATTGTCACTTAAAGTTCTATAATGAACAACACTCTCCCATCAAAGTCTCTAAGAATATGGCTTCGAAATCCTCCATGAAACCTTTTTTTATAAGGTTCAAGTTGTGATTGGAATTCGTTCAACAGTCCACTACTAGCTCTTATCAATTGATTATTTTCAAAAATTCGAATGTTGCACATGCATAATAGCTCTTCTAGCTAATATTGACTGCAACAGTTTACTATTGCATCAAAAGTCGAGTTCATGAATCAATTCAGCAGTTTTTGTTTGCTACATAGTATTGTCAATCGATTGCACATATCTAGCAGTCAACTAATATACCGCAAACCATCTTAAACCCCTCTCAAACCCAAATTCCCACTAAGATCCAAATGTCAACTAGTATCCAGTGTATCAAAACAATCGATTGATATTGTTAGGACCCGTATGAGCTAGAGGAGGGGGGGGACGTTAATAGTTTCTATCGCTTCTAGTTTTCATTTTGTGCTCGTTATTGAATGAGCAGCGGTAGCTTCAATCAACTTTGACGCCACCTGCATAATACCTTGGTTTTACTTGGTATACGCCTCCTTGAAGCGACTAATCCAAGGGTCCACTTCTAGCGATCTTCTTCCACTATAAACTCCTTCATTCTCGGAAATTTCCTGGAGGTGGAGAAGCTCTTACAATCTTGATTACACAAGAATACAACAAGAAAGGAGAATGTAAAAACAAACACAATAAAAAATGACTTTATAATCAAAGCATTGCTTTACTTGATCTCTTGTTGCTTGGAAATGCCTTTTGGTGGTGGAAAATACAGCAGCACTTCGTCTCTAAACCTCAAGAACCGATGACTTAAAATCTCCATGAAACCCTCTTTCTAGGGTGCATTCGGGCTGAAATACACCTCCTAATTGACTTGTCTTAGCCCTAATCGATTGTCATATCACATTTGATCGTTCAAACATGCAGAATGACCATTTTCTACCCTACCAATTGATTGGTATGTCACACCATTCGATTGCTTGATGACAATAGATTCCACATCTTTATGTTCGTGGATTATAGTCAAGCAATCGATTGCAACAATCAATTACACTAATCGATTTCGGATCATTTTATGCTCCTGAAATAAACTCCCAATCGATAACCTGAATTGATTACGCTTACCAATCGATTAAACCAATCAATTACCCAACCCTAAAACTTGAATCCGAGTTTAGAGTTTACCAATCAATTGCCACATCTTTAACAATAGATTAGTAACCCTAAATTCAGTTATTTCAAGGTTGAATTCGCGTCTTGCCTGATATTCGATTGACTTCAACCTACTAGGACTTCCTCACCAAATGTCCAATCAACCTTTGACTCATTTGGACTTTTCTTTTGTCAACTTCTAGTTGAAGTTTCAATTACTAAGTGTCTGGTCCTCTTTGACCCACTTGGATTTTTCTCTTTCCAACTTTCCGTTAGACTTTCGATTACAAAGCGTATGGTAGTCTTTGACCTACTTAAACTTTTTTTCTTACTAATTCTTGTTGGACTTTCGATTACTAAGTGTCTGATCCTCTTTAACCCACTTGGACTTTCTTCTTGCCAACTTCCCATTGGACTTCTAACATTGTCAAATATCAGATCAACCTTAACCTACGTGACTTCTCACTCACATATTGATCAAATATCGAAACCAAACTCAAGTCAACCTAAACTTGGTCAACCTGGTCAACCTTGACCTGAGGTCAATTGCACCATCAATATCTCCCTTTTTGATATTTGATAATATGTTTAAGTTAGGTTAACTTATTAGTCTAACTTTCCTTTTTCTTATACCAAAGCATAAATGAGAGTTTCTTAATTTAAACCCCTTCATTCTTCCCCTTTGGTACAAATCAAATATATTTTTTCAAGATTTATTCATCTTATCCAAACTAATCCTCTAGTTACCTACCTTCTATTTCATTTAATGCTCATCCTAGAACATACAATCTTTCAAACATTCACTCATCTTCAAAATATCTCATTTCTTATCCAAATCATATCTTTAAAGTAAACCTTTTCGAAACATGCTCCATCTTCAACTATTACACCAACAATAATTTGAAGTTTCTAAACTTTTAGAAAATTTCAAAATCTAAATTATGAAATTGAGAATTCAACCTTAAATCTAAATCTCCTCTTATAATTCCACAGTACTCCTTTTTAACCATCCTTATATCCTCAAGATAATAGTACAATAATTAAGTACTATGACTCACTAGTATATTCTTCTCCGAGTAGGAGAAATCTAAACCATGCCAACCCTTTTGGATAGAAAATCGTGTATATTTTTTAATGTAATTTAATGATCGATAACAATTTATAATACCAAACCGATTGTCGAGATGCAAAAGTTTAAAACTTTTATATAAAAAATATATACGATTTTGACAGACTTAGATTATTTTTTATATAAAAAAACCTACCTCCCCTCTCAACAAGAAAACAACACTCCCTCATGCCTGATAACCTGCCCGACAACACGACTTCCTCTAGTGTAAATTCTACCTAGATGCTATCAAATTCAAAGAGTAGAAATGAAGAAATAATCCTTTATGAGTCGGGTTGGAAGGTCTTTATGAGTCGGGTAAGATCTGGATGATGCCGGATATATATATATATATTGAAATGAAGAAATAATCCTTTATGAGTCGGGTTGGAAGGTCTTTATGAGTCGGGTAAGATCTGGATGATGCCGGATATATATATATATATATATATATATATATATATAGATTTTGAATTGATCTAAACGTCTTGGATCGATACAGAATTTATTTTTTTTTAAAATTTTAATTATATTTAATATTTAAGATTTTAAATGTTGAGTTAAGTTACAGTAGATTTAAAATAATAACTTTTTTTAAGGATACAATCACCTCTCTTGAATTATAGGATTCAAAATAATTAATTTTAGATACTTATATAATATATTATAGAGTTCAAAATAATAAATTTTAGAAACTTACGAAGTATATTATATGCATTTAACGTTTAAAATTTAAAAATTAGATTATAATAAATTTAAACTGATCAAATTTTTTCTCAGAATTCAATCTCCCTTTTAAATTATAATATTTAAAATGATACGTGTTTAAAATAATCAATTTTAAATATTCATAAATAATATTATATGTATTTAATATTTATTAGAAAAAATATTAATTAAAAAAAATTAGAAAAAAAACAAACTAAAACGAACTCTCATAAATGAGAGACGTCTTTTAATTTTTTTTTTTTAAGTTTAACTCGAGACGTCTGAATTTGCACACAGGGCGTAGCGTGAATTCCGCCCCCCAGATCTTCTGTTGCGGACCGCGTCCTACGGACCGCGTGTGCAAAAATACCTGATCGATCACGAAAAGATTTGGCGAGTCCTCCGATCGTACCGGCAGCCTTCGGCCGCTGCCCCCAAACAAAACTATAACCCAGGGGGTGAGCGATGAACCCTAAGGGGTAGAGCGAATCCATCGGAGTACGGTGATCGATCACGGAGAAGCTCGGCGAGTCCTCCGATCGTACCGGCAGCCTTCGGCCGCCGCCCCCGAACAAAACTATAACCCAAGAGGTGAGCGATGAACCCTAGGGAGTAGGGTGAACCCGTTGGGGTACGATGATTGATCACGGAGAGGCTCGGCGAGTCCTCCGATCGTATCGGCGGCCTTTGGCCGTCGCCCCCGAACAAAACTATAACCCAGGGGGTGAGCGATGAACCCTAGAGGTAGGGTGAATCCGTCGAGGTACGATGATCAGTCACGGAGAAACTCGCCGAGTCCTTCGATCGTATCGGCGACCTTTGATCGTCGCCCCCGAACAAAACTATACTCTAGGAATGAGCGATGAACCCTAGGGTTAGGATGAACCTGTCGAGATATAGTGAATCCGTCAAGGTATGCTCCCGAGCATTCTCGAGCCTCTTCGTACCGATCAGCCAATGCCTGATCGGTCACAAGAAACGCCTGATCAATCCTGTGACCAATCAGGCTCGGTCCGCAGCATAGCGCATATATATATATATATATATATATATATATATATATATATATATATATATATATATATATATATATATATATAAGATCAAGATTTGAAAAAGAAACGAATTTTTTATCCAAAAAATGAAAAAATGGGTAAACATTTATTATTAATGTAAAATTGTAAAAAATAATAAAATAATTCTTCTTCATCCCCAGTGGCTAAAGTAATGATCCCAGTCGTGGTCGCCCACTTTAGCACCCACCAGACTCTGCTTCCACGTATACTTTTCTTCGGCCACGTCGTCCGCAGCCCCTTCTCTCATTTGCTTCCTCTGCTTTTCCACCCTCTCAATCACCTTCTCCACCGCCACATCGAACGCGTCGTCGAACTCCGCCGCTCCTCTCCGTCGATCGCCGTACACCAGTCTCGGAAGCATGCCCACCACCTCCTTTCGCATCGCCGCCACCTCATCCGCCGTGAATTTTCGAAGCGCCAGCTCGATGCTCTCGTTCCCCTGCCTCACCACCTCCTCCGGCAGGAACACAGAGTACCTCCGGTAGTCCCGCGGCAGGTGCCATGCGTACTGCGTGTAGGCTGAGCCGGGGTGGAAGAATACCGGCACGCATCCGGCGACCATGGCGTCGAAGGTGGAGCGCCGCGTGGGGGAGTCACCCACCGGCTGAAGGCAGAAGACAGAGCTTTCGAAGAGAGACATGACGCGGCGAGGGGAGAAGCACTCGCCAGCCCGTTCACCAGCGCAGTCGAGCAGCTTGCATCTTGCGGAGGCACGGCACTGCTCGATGGAGAGGTCGCGGAGGGAGGCAGTGGAATTTGGCGGCCGCCACCGGGGCGCACCGGCGAAGGAGAAGAGCCACGGTCGGCTTTGTTTGAGGACTCTATTTTGCCATGCCGTGAGCTCGGCTACAGTGGAAGGGTGGAAGTATGTCGGATAGGGAATGGCTATGTCGTTGCGGTGCCATGGACTCGATTCAATAATCTGTCGAAATTATTCACAAAACCAAATCAAAATCGAAACTTTTTAGCAGATTTTAACTAAAAATCGATTTTTTCTTAGAGTTTTCAACGTTCTCACCAGCGTCGTCATGCTCTTGATCTCGGGCAGCAACAGCAGCTTGCTGCCCCAATCGCCATCCTCCGTCCACCTCCGGAAGTCCCACGTAATCCTCCCAGCGACCATGAAGTGGTCCCTCCCGCCCATCTTCGTCCACTCCGGCCTCGACCGGAGCCACTCCGCGAGCTCCAGCGGCGCCGCATCGCGCACGGAGGCATTGGATCCCCAAAGGTGGTGCCCCATTTCAATCCCGGGGTAGAACGGCACGAACACGGCGGCGGCCCGGGCAGGGTCGTCCGTGAGGCATTCATACTGACGCATGCGACCATGGAAGATGAGTTCCAGCGTGAACTGGTCAGTAGCGTACCAGTCGCCGCCGACGCCGCGGCCAAAGCCGCCGTTGTCAGCCAGGTGGCAGGCATCGCCGGCCCAGCGGCTGAACACGCAGCAGTTTCTAAGGAGATCAACATTAAAACGCGCCGGGAGCTCCTGAACAAAGATATACCGCCCGTCGCAGCCGGAGCTGGTCAACGGAGTCCCCCCCGGCGAGGTTACTTCGCCCGGAAGCAAGAGCAGAAAGCAGAGCCCCAACGAGACTACAACGACGTAGAACAATCGGCGGACGTTGTCGACGCCTCCGCCGAGGCTGATATGATGGATGAGCAGGCTAGCAGTGTCTTTCTTACCGATCGACATCGCAGATTTTTAGCTCTGTTTCGTATGAACACCTACCCATCCATCCTTCATAAATATTAAAGCAGAGAAAAATCACCATCTACTCCCTGACAATTCAACAATAGTATCCGCGTAAATTTCATTTTTGACCGAGCCCTTCTCTTTCTGCTGACAGCAGCTCAAAATATTACATTTTATCCAAAAACTCCAAAGTACACCCGGTCAAATCTCTGTTCATTTTTGAACGATTAAATATAATTTTCGTCGAAAGCAACGTTTCGAGAATGCTCTCGATAAATAATATTAAAAATTTAAAGGGCCAAAATTTAAATGTGGCACAATTCCCGGGATCTGACATGATGGAACCCGTCAGGAATATTTTACTAAAATAACCTTCGGTGATTTTTTTTCCCCTCAAAGGGATCTTAATATTATTATTTTTATATGATTTGGAGCGACGTGTCCACGATATTGATTAACACGTACACAGATCACGGAGTGACGACGTGCAATAAATGATAATAATAATAATAATAATAAATAAAGAAATAAATTATGATGGGTCGCATTGAAGACGAGATCGACCATGCCCGTTCAAACCAAGAGGAAGCAGGTCTGCTTCTTCTGCAAAACGTGTTCTGTTTTTTTTTTCTTTTTCTGTGGCTAAATGAATTGAGTTATGAATTGTCATAAATATAATATGCAACGCCCCCGTCTAAAATAATTTCGCATTGTTCATGGTGAATAAGAAAAACATTTTTTTATATACAATTTATTATTTTATTTTAAAAGCATGAACTGTTAAACAGCACGCATGTTTAATGGTTCAACCAAATGGTTGGTCAAGACGTCTTAAAGAGCATCTTTTATTTTTATTATAATAAAACAATATGAAAAGGGCGTTTTTTATATTTTTATTCTAAAAGACTCCTATAATAATATTGATACTCTCTTTACTTTTTAAGGGTGTCTTAATAAAAGAATCCTAATGGAAAAAAAAAAGAAAAAACGAAAGTGGGGGGAAAAATACCGCCGTGCGACTGTGCGAGACAGGTGGTTATGGTCAAGCGAGAAAGGCGGATAAAAAAATGTAATAAAATTTGCTCTGTATAATTTAGATGAATGATTTTTTTTTTTAAAAAAAAACTATTCTACGAATGAATTTTTAAAGTGGCCTATTTCTCATAGCCTTCGCCTGCCCTAGATCCTGTATTCTGATTGCACTTCCTTCCAAGTCTCTCATAGATTGTCCCTCTCTTATTCACTACCCATGGTCTTAAAATTTGATAGACCGAGACCAGGCATTAATTCTATGTGGCCATTTATGCAGCTAGCCATAATATGCAAACAACGAACATTGAAATGTTGATCAGGACTCATTCAGGTCCTCTATGGCTATCATACCGTCTGTATCGAGTTCATCCGATCTATTCATTACTCTGAATATCCATTGGATGCTTGTTCTGGTTTTCATTAGTTGCAATGCCAGACTCAGAGTAGTTTTTGCTTGTGAAGATTTTGGATCTTTTTGGTCCATTGGTCAGGTGTATTTCTGAAAATTTACTTCGTATATAAGATATAGGATTTGCATATTTCAGAGACACCATCTTAATCTACTGTTACAATACAGACACGTACAAGTGGCAAAAAGGCGAAATGGTGGTCCCCAACGCCTCAGTCAGCTAATCTCAAGATCAACACGGAGGAGATAATAGACATGTACTAGATTATATATATGACTGTAATATATATGATTGCATCCAGTGTATCTGTGTGACATTTTGTCCATCATCTGACAACTATTTCTCTTTTCCTTGTCTACTTGAGTGGCCTTGTCCATGTTTGTTGAAATGCCCCTGCTAAATATGATCCATATGTATGTTCTGTTTTGTGGTCTTTCTTGTGCATTGTCTTCCCTTTTGCCATGAGAATTCCCATGCTTGCAGTGGGCTGACAAACCGGACCGACCGAACCACCACTGACCTATCCAGGCAGAATCTCATACTTGATGTCCGCAGGATGATCGGTGAATTTGGTGAAAGGTATTGCAAAAGATTGGAATCAGAATAACTTCCCAGATGGCAACGTATAAATGTTATGGCTGATGCATTGTGGTGCTCATGGCCGTGAAACGCGCACATCGAACTAGAATAAAGTTGGTAGGTAGTTTTGAACAACTCCGTGGGTGCCTCAATGTCACAACTTGTATCTTCTTACTTAAAAAAAAAGAAGAGAAAATCTTGCCTATGGATATTAAAACTCAAAATAAATCGATCAGGTCTATACCTCCTCTCGAAATCTTGCCTATAATTATCTTGATAGTAATCTTCATACAGCTGTTCTAAACATCGAATAAGAACTTGAATAGAAAAATACAAGTCTAAGCATGATCTTGTTTCAACAAAACATGGCACAATACAGAAAAAAAACATAATAAATGATAAGAAACTTGACTAAAGAGTCGTAGTCCTTGTCCTGTAGTGTCGTTGCATCGTTGCAGTATCCAATATTCCTGAAGAAGAAGAAGTGGAAGCAAACGAAGAGAGCTCTTCCGAGGGAATTAGAGACGACGACATCGTAAAAACTCTTGTCAAAGGAGAACAAGGGTTCTATCAAGATACCCTAATTCATCGGGGACCTCTCCTTTATATAGGAAACCGATATATTATCAGTCCATCGATAATAACGAATTGGGCTAAAGGACACATTAAATTCATATCCGATAATCTGAAACCCAATAAACTCAAGTTTGATCACTTAAACGGATTTAGTTCTTCCACTTGGCTATGAGTGAATTGTAGAGGAAATACAAATATAACTTTAATTGATATCAAACTTCATGGGTACAAAATATTCCTATAAAAAATATAGTCCATTACATTTATTAGTATAGAACTAAAGAGATCATAAATACTATATATGTATGTAATAAATCCCAAAAGTAATCACAATTCTAAGATCATTAATGATATAGATCAAGATGTGGATGTGTAGAGAGGACATTATATTAAATGTGATCAATACATGTCAATTTCCAACTAGACCCAAAAGGGTCTGATCATATTAGCAAATACTTTAAGTTAAACTACAATAGCCACCTTGAGGGCCAACAAGCTGAAGTGGAACCCTGCGAAGTGCTTGTTCGGGGTGAAGAGTGGCCGGTTCTTGGGATACATGGTGACAGAGAGAGGAATCAAGGCTAATTCTGAAAAAGTAAAGGCTATTCTGGATATGCCATCCCCTCGCAATTTCAAGGAAGTACAACGGCTGAATGGTAGAATCACGGCTCTGTCCAGGTTCATCTCCAAATTTGCAAATAGGACCCTACCATTCTTCAAGATTCTGAGAAAGGTAGCCAAGTTCGACTGGGATGACCAGTGTGAGAAGGCATTTGCCGAGCTGAAGGTCTATTTCGCCGAGCTCCTCATCCTCTACAAGCCAGTAGAAGGGGAGACATTATTTGTCTACCTATCTGCAACAGAACAAGCAGTGGGCTCTGCGCTTGTCCGAGAAGAAGGCATGGTGCAATATCCCATATACTTCTTCCGACATCTCCTGAAGGATGCCGAGACGCGATACACTACAATGGAGAAATTGGCCTATGCTCTGGTCTTAATGGCCCGGAGGCTAAGGCTATACTTCTTAGCACTTCCTGTCGTGGTTCTCATTAACAGCTCGCTCGCACGGGTCCTCACCAATCCTGAAGCTTCAGGCCGGCTGATCAAATGGACGACAGAGCTAAGTGAATACGGAATTGAGTACCAGCCTCGTACCACTATCAAGGCACAAGCTCTCTCTGATTTCATGCTCAAGACAGTCCCAGAGTCCGAGGCTGAGGGAGTTTGGAAGATCTATGTAGACGGGTATTCCAACGGTAGACACAGCGGAGTCGGGGTGTTAATGGTCTCCCCTCGAGGGGATACATTACATTTATCTATTCGGCTCCACTTCAAAGCCACAAACAATGAAGCTGAATACAAAGCGATCCTAGCAAGCCTGCAAGCAGCAAAGCATGTGGGAGCTACTCGGGTCGTTATACATTAGAACTCTTAGCTTGTGGCATAGCAAATAAAAGGCAACTTCAAAGTCAGGTGTGAACGCCTGCAGAGGTATATAGTCCTCTATGAGCAGCTGAAAGCTTCCTTTATGGAGGTTATCTTGCAGAAGATCTCCTAGGTAGACAATGTCAAGGTCGATGAACTAGCCAGGTTGGCTAGCTCCATCTCGACCGGGCAGCTAGATGAACCTAGTGCCCTGGAAGAGACTGTTGAGTAGATTGGAGAGGAGGCGGAAGGCGACACCATAGCCGATTGGAGAGATCCATATGTGGAGTTCCTACGCAGCGGGAACACTTCAAGCATGGATCAAGGAACCCGATTGTTCTGCTGCCGGGTTGCCAAATTCACATTGGTCGGAGATGAACTATACAGGAGGGCCTTTGCCTGACCATTCCTCAAATGTGTCGGGCCAGAGGAAGCCGGCTATGTGCTACTGGAGGTACATGAAGGCATCTGCGGAAGCCACATTGGGGGAAGATCTCTGTCTAGGAAGATTATATTGGTTGGGTACTTTTGGCCCACTTTACAGGCTGACGCTCTCAAGTTCGTGGCCGGATGCGAAGCCTGCCAGAGACATCAGCATGTGATTCATCGATCGACCGAGCCCCTACGAGTCTCTACAGTGTCGTGCCCATTCGATTAGTGGGGAATGGACATTGTAGGCCCATTTCCCATCGGACCACAGCAGAAGAAGTTCCTGCTAGTCCTCGTAGACTATTTTTCAAATGGGTGGAAGCAGAGCCTCTAGCACATATCACGGAGGCCGCGGTAATGAAGATCCTATGGAGGGATATTGCTTTGCAAATACGACATCCCCACAGGCTGGTGTTGGACAATGAAAGGCAGTTCGCCGGGCACAAACTCAAAGAATGGTGCGAGGGGTTAGACATTCACCAAGCCTTCACATCGGTCATGTACCCTCAGGCCAATGGACAAGCTGAGGTCGTTAACCGGGAAATCCTCAGGGGACTTAAGATAAAACAAGATCACGTCGGAGGCAGCTAGGTCGTGGAGCTCCCTAGTATCTTGTGGTCCTATCATACCACTCCACGAGAAGGAACAGCCAGAGCCCTTTTCAGCTAGTGTATGGAGCCGAGGTCGTGATTCTGGTGGAGGTAGGCAAGGAGTCCGTCCGGCGGCAGCACTATAATAAGGAGGACAATGATCAAAAGCGGTTGATCGACCTAGATCTCGTATCGGAGGTCCGTGATAAAGCAGCTGCCTGACTGGAAGCGTACCGACAACGTATACAACAAGCCTACAATTGTCGGGTAATCGCCTGCTGCTTTGAAGTCGAAGATAAGGTCTGGAAGAGGATCAAACCAATCGGCGATCCTGGGAAGCTGGAGCCTCAGTGGGACGGACCCTACATCATCACCGGAAAGCTCACAGGAGGTAGCTACTATTTGGAGGATGACAAAGGCAA
>JAGFNQ010003051.1:0-23795 GCA_024364735.1 Boesenbergia rotunda | reverse complement strand
TTAGTGATATGAGAAAAAATGTCCTAAGGCAATCGCCTTATGATTGTAATCATTTATTTTAATAAATGAATATTCACTATTTGAGTATACATGTTTATGTATTTGATTGAGATCTTAAACTCATTTACTGAATGCCCGCAATACAATTCACAACATGAGAGAATTTGTGATGAATTCACAACTAGTGATTATCTCTACATGTGCAATTGTGAAGTATTGAAATTGTCCCTAGTCGATGAATTGATAAATACGGACACTATCAATTCTGTTGAGACTAGCATGAGTTATTCTCTAATCAGCTGATTCTCACTGGCTGGTGACATTGGGATGTCCGGAGATAAACATGAATGCTAGTTAAGGGAACTAGTTCATTGGAGTGACTGACTGTAAGACTTCATATGGTAGTCTACATATAGATATGTCAATGAAGTTCTTACTGCAGCTTAAGTGCGATGTTCCTTTAACTTACGGTGTTCAAGTCATCTTGGTCATGGAGACTTATACTTTGACATCTTAAGCAAGCATCTCCAAGGAGGTGTGGACCCAGGATGATTGGGTATAAGCCAAAGTGCCCGAAGATGTTTGAACAGCCTACAAAGGATTCACCACTCCTTGCGAGGAGATGTATACCCAAGGCTTATCGTCGGATTGTTACTCGAAGCCTCTGGCCAGAGCATGACATGTTCAGAGTATGAATCTCTTAAATACATGAGAGTAATTAGAATCCGTAGGACGAGAAAACGTTACTTGGGCTAGGTGTGACGTAGTCAGCCTAGTGGGGACTGACACACATAGACCATGTCCTGAACCAAGTGGGTATAAGATGGTGAAGGGAATGGGGCACGATTCATTATAGCTGCTGAAGGGTTTCAGAATTGTTTCTGAGATCAACTGTTGATCTTTCGATTAATTAGGGATCATGATGTACTACTAGGTGCCACTCATGATCGTTCTATAATTGATTAATTATAGACGACCAACATAAATCAAAAGCTTATTTAGTCACACGCACTACGAGTAATCCGAGGGATTTAAAACGAGTTGAAAATTGGATTTTCCAATCAAGAGAGATTAGGTTTGGTTAAGCCAAACGATAAGTCGAATTTGAATTTTTCAGAGACGCATCGGAAGCGTAAAATGGCTAAGTCTTTTGAAGACTTAATAGATGAATTAAATAAGTTTAATTCATTAGGGAGTGGCTTGGATGGGCCGGCCAAAGAGGGTCTCCATCCTCTTTGCTTGGCCGGCCACAATAAAGGGAGAGAACCAAGTTTTTGGTTCAATTTATAAAATAAACCAAGTGTGGTATGTTTTATAAAATTATGGATGATATAAATTTTTATATAATAAACCAAGGTTTGGTTTATTTTTCATGGAAATTAAAATGAACCATGGATTGGTTTATTTTATTTTATAAAATCAATCATGGATTGATTTACCATGATAAGAAAATTTATTCCATAAGAAAAAAGGAGACTTGGTCGATTTTTATCATGAATTAAAATATGATAAAACTTGGCATGATAGAATAAGTCTCTTTTTTGAGAGGCTTGATGGTTGAGAGGCCACTATATAAAGGACCCAAGGTAAGGCTTGGAAATCAATCGAAGTATTCTTGCCTGGGCTCTCTCCCTCTCCCCCCTTCTTCCTCTTGGCCGACCACAAGGCTCTCTCCCTTCTTCTTGCCGTGAGCACAAGGAGAAGCACCGAGGCGACATAGTTCTTCCGTTGGGACGATCTTCCTCTCTGGCCATCATCACCTTGGGATTGGGCGCAAGTCATCTTCCTCCTTCTCGCCGGCATTGTGATTCCGGCCAACCTTGGTAGTGAGTTTTTCCGATGTGATTACTTCTCTCTTGGTTTTTCTTGTCGCGTTCTCGGAGAATCTAGTAGTTCTCGAGAACACGAAACTCATGGCTTTGCGAAGTCATCTCGAAGATACTCGGCGTGGACGCGAATAGAGGCGGAGCTTCCGAGGGATGCTTACGGTTGGATCTCGTCCCTTCCTTCGAGTTACGCGAGGTATTAAGTAAATTAGTTTACGTTTCTGCAAAATTTTAAATATATGATCATGTCTACACAAGATGAAGTTGCATGCTTAGATGTGTGGTTAAATAATTTGAGAAATTATTTATGCTAAACCTTCCGCTGCACGTAATTAATTTTAAAATTACGAACTCGCATCCATGTCAACATGCACCCGGACCCAACAGATTCGGGGTTGAGGGGTTCTGCCAGTATACACGCGGAGGTGAGTTTGATTTTAAATAGCATCTTTGTTGTTTTTTAGGGTCTTATTCGATTCGAATCTTCTATGGATGAAACTGGAAAGGGGAAACTGTTCTTGGCTATGAATTAGAGGTGATCTATAGAAATTCTTGTTGTTCCGTGTTCATTCGCTTGTTGTTCTTAGAGGGATCAGTTGGGGATTTCTTTGAGTTGCGTATGATTGTTATATTTTCGATTGGATTAGATTTCTAGTTATTACCGTGAGCTTTCTTGATCGAATTCTGGAATTATGGGTTAGGGTTTTGATCCTCAGTGATTGGAGAGGTCGTATCTATGTTGACCTATTATTGTTCTTACAGTGAATGCCTGATTTGTATTTTCATGTTGCCGTGGGTTGTTCTAGGTGCTCAGTGATAGATCTGTTTTGTATGGTAATCTCTGACTTTTTGATTTAGCCTCCAGTAGAGGAATCCTGGGTTTCCATTTCGGTTAACTGTTCAGGGGAATGATCAGGAAGATATTCTTATTGAACTTAGGTTGCTACCTTGAGTAGTTAGATGGGTTTTGGTTCATCACCTCTTGTGTTGGAGTTGTGATTAGGATTGGGTTGAACTTAGGTTGAGCCTAAGTCCTATACACGGAGTAAATGGGGATCTATCCTAATGTGGTGGATTAGTTAGAATTAGCCAATTCATATTGTTTATGATGGCTAAAATTATGTGATGTGATACAGGTCATTGACGCGACTATTTGGACTCCACTTGCGGCGGATATTATTTAGACGGGGGTTCTCTTTGCATACTATCTACTACATCGGAGGCGGATATCTCTGACTCTTCTTTTAGATTAGTCACAGATATATGCTTGATATGCTTTGTTTAGCAATAGAGTAATAGATTATGGTATAACTCTTCTATTGGTCTTACTGATACTGTTTGTGCTATACCTGGCATGTGATACCTATACCTTTAGGACTTAGGTTATGATGCATTATTTACGATCCTTGCATATCATGTCCATATAGGTGGACTAGATAGTGGATGCTGTTTGACCAGTGACATGCATCATCGTGCACTGTGCATCACTGTCGATCAGGGGCCCCCTTTGTGGGCGAGTCAGGTCGACAGTCATACTGACCTACCTATACGACCACTCATGGGTTAGTGGTTGACGGAGTATTGGGTAGTGTGCTCTGTGCTGCTCCGCTCATGCACTCATGAGTTATTGAATCCGAGCGTGGTAGCAGGCAGAGGTCCCTCCTTGAGTAGTCCATATACCAGGAGATAAGAGGGAGAGGTCTCTCCCCCATTTATATATATGGGGTAGGGGTAATACTCAGACAGAGATGTCCTCCTAGATGGCCTGGGGCTGATAGAGATATCGCCAGGATAGGTCATGGAGTAGGGGTGTTACACCGACAGCATTCTGTCTACTCGATCGCTCAGGAGCAGTGATGGCAGAGTACGGACGACAGTCACAGCCCTACGTAGGAGGGTGGCCTCCGCTCAGCTTTTTCCCGTACATAGGTGACGATGTCTGACCGACGGCAGGGGTGACCATGTCATTGCACCATGTGCATACGCATATTTTGCACTTGCTTGTGTTTGCTATACTTGGATGCTGCATATGATTGACATGCACATACAGGAGACCATTATGTCTGGATTTGGCGACTCTCCTATATTGATATGGTATTTTCTATTTCCTTTTTCAGTTATACTTATCCCTGCATGTACATGGGTTATTTCGTTAGTCTGTTACACTGTTGCTAGCTTAGACTATCCTGCGTATATATTGAGATATCCGTTGAGTACTGTGTACTCACCCCGTTAGCTGCTTGTTTTTATTTCAGGAGGATCGACTGGAGTGCCCGGCAGCCTGTCCTAGCTCGTGTATCTTCGAGGCGATTCTCGGGGTTTATCTCGGTATTTTGATGGGGTACATGTTGGTACCCTCTTTCTGTTCATTTTATCTTTTTGTTTTCGCTGTTGTATTCGTGTTCCGTTGGGTTGTTTACATGACAGTATAGTTGTACTTTTGTATGCCATGGAGGCCTTTTGTGCATTGTGTTTTGTCGTAAGTCGTACCGGTACGCAGCTTTTGACGTGTTTTGTTTTCGTGTTTTTCAGACGGTTGTTCCAGCCCTATAGGCTGCAGTATAATTGGCTGAGGTAGTCGTAGAGGTTAGGTTTTCGAATTGTCCGCCGGTCGAGGGAGTGGCAGTCCGGTCAGTATCGGACGGGCAGCTCCTCGGGGCGTGGCTCACTTGGCTACCAGATTCAAGGAACTTTAGTACTTGTCCCGGAGGTCTAGGGTTCGAATCTGGGGAAGGCAAAAACCCATTGTCGGGAATGGGAAGACCGTAGGGCACGACCTAGAGAGCCGCCTGATGGGGCTAGAGGGGCCGTGTCGCTACATAAAAAGGCGTCTTTTTATTGTAACGACCCGACTCGTCGACCCGACTCCTCGGCCCCTTGGGCGGCCAAATTCCATTTTTGGCGGCCCAACAACCTGGCCCCTTTAGTTGTCGATCGTCTACCGTCGTTACTCACAAGAACTTCCCACCGCTGGCCAGTGGATTTTTGCCTTCCCCAGGATTCGAACTCTAGACCTCCAGGCTATGTACTAGAGTTTATGAATCCTGGTAGGCTTACTTGCCTACCAGGATTCGTAAACTCTAGTCCCTAGCCTAGAGATCTAGAGTTCGAATCCTGGGGAAGACAAAAATCCACTGGCTAGGGGTGGGAAGTTCTTGTGAGTAACGACGGTCGACGGTCGACGACCAAAGGGACCAGGTTGTTGGGCCGCCAAAAATGAAATTTGGCCGCCCAAGGGGCCGAGGGGTCGGGTCGACGGGTCGGGTCATTACACCGGATGCCCGACCAAGAGCTGTTCAAACCCTACTACCTCACGGTGCTGCGGATGCCCAAGGTGAGTGGGCTTGGTCTGGGTGCTGCGGATGCTTGACCAAGAGCTGTTGAAACTCTACTACCTCGCGGTGCTGCGGATGCCCGAGGTGAGTAGGCTTGGTCTGGGTGCTGTGTAGAGCTGTCAATTTGGGTTGGGCCCGTCGGGTTAGCCCGCCCCGCCAATAAATTTAAGCGGGTTGGGTTAGAATTTAAGCAACCCAAGTCCGTCGCGGGCCAACCGGCCTAGGCCCGCGACCCGCATGGGTCGGCCCGCGACGGGCTTGGGTTGGCCCGCGGGTTGATAATCACATGTTAGTTAAGTTTTATGACAATTTATTATCTTTCTTTGTTATTATTTTGAAATAAAAAATAATATTTTTCATCACTCGTTTGTATCACTTTATATTTAAAAAATATATTTCATAATATATTTGATTGATGAAATTTAAATATATGATTTTTTTTTTAATTTTTTTAATTTTTTAAAAATATTTTAATGGGCCCGCGGGTTGGCCCGCCTAACCCACGACCCGTCTTGGATTGGGTTGGGTTGGGGATTTTCCAACCCGCCTAGATGACGGGTCGACCCGCCCCGCCCCGCCAAATGGTCGGTCCGCCATGGGTCAATCCGCCCCGCCACGGGTTGACCCGTTTGACAGCTGTAGTGCTGTGTATGCTCGACCAAGAGCTGTTAAAACCCTACTACATCGCGGTGCTACGGATGTCCGAGGTGAGTAGGCTTGGTCTGGGTGCTGCATATGCTCGACCAAGAGCTGTTAAAACCATACTACATCGCGGTGTTGCGGATGCCCGAGGTGAGTAGGCTTGGTCTGAGTGCTGTGGATGCCTGACCAAGAACTGTTCAAACCCTACTACATCGAGGTGCTGCGGATGCCCGAGGTGAGTAGGCTTGGTCTGGGTGTTGCAGATGCCCGACCAAGAGCTGTTCAAACCCTACTACCTCGCGGTGCTGTGGATGCCCGAGGTGAGTGGGCTTGGTTTGGGTGCTGCGGATGCCCGATCAAGAGCTGTTAAAACCCTACTACCTCGCGGTGCTGCGGATGCCCGAGGTGAGTAGGCTTGGTCTGGGTGCTGTGGATGCCCGGCCGAGAGCTGTTCAAACCCTACTACCTCGCGGTGCTGCGGATGTACCCGAGGTGAGTAGGCTTGGTCTGGGAGCTGCGGATGCCCAACCAATAGTTGTTAAAAGCCTATTTCCTCATGGTGCTGCGGATGAGTAGCCTTGGTCTGTGTGCTGCGGATGCCCGACCAAGAGCGGTTCAAACCCTACTACCTCGCGGTGCTGCTGATGTCCGAGGTGAGTAGGATTGTTCTATGTGCTACGGATGCCCGACCAAGAGCTGTTCAAACCCTACTACCTTGCGATGCTGCGGATACCCGAGGTGAGTAGGCTTGGTCTGGGTGCTGCTGATGCCCGACCAAGAGCTATTAAAACCCTACTACCTCGCGGTGCTGCGGATGCCCAAGGTGAGTAGGCTTGGTTTTGGCGCTGTGAATACCTGACCAAGAGTTGGCTAGAAGAACTCGACAGAGGTCATTTCCTTGTGGTTGTCTGGCGAGAACTTGTATTGATGTGCAACCGCCTGTCGACCACTAAGCGGTGGGGTTCTCGAGCTTAAGGACATCCTTGTTGCACTGGCGACCCCTTGGGTTGTGGCAAGAATAAAATGATCTCACTTATGAAGGTAAAAGCGGATCGTGTAAATGCACAAGGAGACATAGATTAAAGAAAGACTCTAAGTACACAAAGGAAAAAGACATAGTGTTCCATTAAGAATTCCGATGTACATTTAGTAGTTACACTCTCAAACAACAAAGCAAAGTACAAGAAGATACAGCTACTATAGCTCCTCCTTCGGGGTAGACGCTTGTCTCAGCCGGGTCCTCCCGGCTTACTCAGCTTCACCTGGGGTCTCCCTCGGGGTCGCTTGCTCCATAGATTGAATGATTGCTCTCCAGCGTCCTCGCTCCTCGAGTCAGGGAAGAACACTTATTCTTCAGAGCCCGTACCCCTCACGTCGAGGACAAATAATGCATAGGGAGCAAAACAGAAAAGATACTCAAGACAGCAGACCAAGAAAAGATTTCATTACAGGCAAAATGATTACATATCTGGCGCATTAGAAAAAATGAAGAAGATACTAAGAACAAATAGAAAAAGGCAAGGCCCAGGTTGGAAAAGAGCTCTATATTATTTACAACTCCTTATCTTTTGGTGGGAGCTCCTCCCATACCCGACTGATGCTCATGAAGCTCAAGTCAGTCCGACTGCAAGAGTTGGGCCTTCCGCAGTTGGTCAATGGCCCCATGGAAGCCCTGCTTCAGACGCTTCATTACTTGGTCGCCCAGGATATTGCCAAACTCATCAGACTCTAGAAACCCGACCTTAAACTACGCCTCGACCTCCTTTGTACGGGATGCCTCGGCAACCCTGAAATTGCGCAGTTCGGCCTCGGCTGCCTCCTTGGCAATCTTTAGCTAAGCCACCTCAGAGGACATTCTGGCCTGGCCTTCCATGGCCTCATTGAGTCTCTCTGAGGTGACCAAGGCTTTCGATTGGGCCTGGGCCACGTCCTCCTCGAGGCCGGTCAAGCGATCAGTGGCCGCTATGATGTCTGATTCCTTCTGGGCTAGCTGGTGTGCTTGGTCTTTGATGCGCTCGTTCAACTTTCTGGCCGAGGTCTCCAGGAGTCTGACATCCCCGATAGCTTATTCTCCTTGGCTTGAAGTTGGTCCCGCTCCTAAGTCATCCTGAGCAGGTTGTCCATGAGGGCCACTGCTCTCTCGGACATCAACCACTACCTGCGGCGAGAACTATGTAAGGAAGACTCCAAAGCCAGCAGGGTCTCTAGATGATGCTCCACCTTCACTCGGAGAGCTCTGCTGACCTCCGCTTTCATGAGTCCCGCTCTATGGGCATGGTTAGCATCGACCTCTGCTTTTAGTGCTCGGCAGGTCAAGGCCTCAACCTCTCGCCAGGAGTACAAGTGGCAACCGGTTGTCAGGAAGTCTTGAGCTGTCTGCTATAGTGAAAAGGAGTCATAAAACATAAAGGGAAGTAATCTATAAAACTGGGAACACTTATCTTCAATAGAGACTCACGAAGGGTGGTGAGAGGCCCGACAAAGACACACACGACATCCTCTCCCAAGACTCCTTGACTCCTCGGGGTGTCGGCTCAGCTCATAGAGGGTAAGGAGTCTCCGAGTGTGGGGAGTGGTTGGACCGTAGGAGCTCCAGGTGGCACTGTGGAGGGGTCGGAGTCATCCTCATCGGAATTGGAGGCCCCCTCGGAAGAAAGGCCCTCGGTAGGGACCTCCCTAAATTGCACCGGGGGGAAAGACTACGTAGTAGCCTCTAAGGCCGCGTCAAGCCTCTTGCGTAGGCGGTCGAGTTGCATATGAGGTTGGGCAGACAATACTTGCTTGCCTTTAAGGGCCTCGGAAGGGTTGACCGGGGAGGAGCTGGGGGCTGACGTCCTGTCTCTGGAGGGGCAGTCTGCTGGAAATACTGAGGCAGGGGGACAGTGTCCTCATCATTGGAGATGGGGATGCCCTCCTCAGGGATGGAAGGGAGTTTGCTGGGATCGATGCGGCGCAACCTCTTCTGTCTCGACGCGCGGTCTTCCGGGACTTTCCTCTTTTGCTGCCTAGAGAATTTGGGTAGTTGTGGGTTGGCGGGAGACGCTGACTTCTCCGTAGCCTCTCCCGTATGGATGATAACAAGAGGCGGATCGTTCTCCGAAGGGACGTCGGTCTCTGGGTCGACAGACAACTCCAGAGTCCCTTGGTCGGCAACCGCTTGAGGCACGACAGGAGCCTCTATTCGCTCCGGTGTTGCGTGCCCACCGGACGATTTGACAGTCTTCTCCAAGGCCTCGGCTGAGGCAAAGGGCGAGGCGAGAGGGGTTGGAGGAGGATCCAAGGCCTCCTTGTTGGCTTCATCCCACTTGATGAGCCGGTTCATCGCCCTCGAGAGCATGATTTTCTCTGCAATAGACAATCAATAGAACATCAGTTAGAATTAACGGGTATTGATGAAAATGACAAACTTACCGAGGTTGGGGCTGATGCGGGTGACTTTAGGGCTGAGGCCCGCTCGGTACATGAGCTCATCACTATGTACCAGACCCGAACCACTGAACTCCATGCCAGAAAGAAGGCTGCTAGCTCGTTGGTAGGCGGGATCCTGTTGAAAGTTCCCTAGTTCTGGGGGAGCAGGTAGGTTATCCGTCCAGCGATGGGAACTGAAAGGACGGTAGGGTAGATGGATGAAGAAAAACCGCTCTTTCCACCCTTTATGAGAAGAAGGGAACCCTCCTAAGAACCTATGGTTGGGGCACGCCGTAAAGCTAAATGCCCCTCGTGAGCCAATCGAAACAAAGAAAAAATGGAAAAGGCGGGGGGGGTCAGAGGGATATCGAAGAGCTTAAAAATGATGTACACCCCGCCCATCTGAGCGAAGGCGTTGGGGGCCATCTAGTGGAGAGGAATGTCAAAGTAAGATGAGACACTCATGAAAAAAGGGGGAATAGGGAAACGAAGCCCTAACTCTACTTGTCGTAGGAAGAAGGTAAAGAAACCTAGAGGAGGTTCTACCGACGATTGGTCCACCCTAGGGATCACCACCGCCATCTCAGCCGAAATGCCATAAGCCTCACAGGCCGCTTGTAGAGTTTCCGACCTTACTATAGAAGAGGCGGACTTGTACAACTCCGCTTGGTAGCCCTCCTCTGGAACCCCTCTCCTATCCTGGTCTTTCTTGTTCTCCTTACCCATGGCTCCTAAGGAAGAAGACGAGAAGGAAGCAGAAGACTTACGCGTGAGAAGGAGTCCTTAGGGAAGAAGACGAGGATGAGGTCTGCTAAGCGATGAAGCCGGAAGGAGGACGAACGTCTTCGCCTCTCCTTTTTATAGGGAAGAAGCCGTCTGCGTGTGTACAATGGGGGCAAGACACGTGGACGACAAAGGACAGCTATATCGAGGCATCACCATTAAGCAGCCGTTTGATGTGAGCCTGTCGCGCATGTCAGTCGGAGCCGGGCATTTCAGCAGGAGATCGCGAGGAGAGAAGTTGGGGCACGTGGAGAAGGTGCATTCGCGAGGGGGTTTTGTCGCCATTAAATGGCTCCATGCGCCTTTATGGGTGATGAATGGCTATCATTGCTGTGATTCGAAAATCACAGAAGCCTTTTTGGAAAACTAATTCAAAAAAGGATTGCCTCGGACCTAGGGACGAATGTTTCGATTCCTCAGGCCCAACGTGTCGCCAATGAAGTAGTAATGGGTGTAGGAACTCACCATAACGTAGCTTCCTCGTTACACCACTAGTCTAATCAGCTAGTCACACTTCCTTCAATTAGACTTGAAGGGACGGACTTGTGACGGGGTTGAGCACCCCGTGGTTAACATGTGGACTGAAGAAGCTATGTGGCAAGATCCACCGAGTCTGGACGACTCTCTTTCTCTGACTCCCGAGACCCCCTTGGGAATGGTAGGCTCCCGAGATCACCTCGGGCAGGCCTACTCTGGAGATCGCTCCAGGAGGACATATGCCCAAGACCACCTCGGGAGGTCAGGTCCCTGAGATTACCAAGGGATGGAGGACGCCCGGGACCCCCCCCCCCCCGAGCCGAAAGGACCTCGAGATCGCCTCGGGGTAGCAAAGCCCAAGGATTATCCTATTCGGTAGCCCGACATTAAGTGACCGTCTCCATTTTGCGGATCTGCGGATAATTATCACCAATAATTATGAGATAATCATGACCCATAATATGTGGCCATTAAAGTCTTGATCATCGCAACGACCTGGACTTAATTGCCGCCAGGAACGTTACAAGGATTATCCAGTAACCGATAATTGAGGGGATGTGTAGAAGAACGCGGGGATACGTGTGACTGCCGCCTCAGGTATAAAAGGTACTCCAACCCCCCAGGTAAAGGGGTTTCGCTCATTCTTACTCATACTTCTCCTTATTTCTTTCTCTCTCAGAGACTCTTGTACTGACTTGAACATCGGAGTAGGCTCCGCTGGACAATCTCTGGCGTGTTCCCATTAACGCTCATGTTAATCTCGTAGGGTGGGAGCTCTTCCTCTCTCATCATCATCCTCGTTGGCTGAACTCTAGTGACTGGTCGTCGGCGTCGATTCCTTCTGGAGCAGTACTTATATTTACCTTCCTCCATATTCGTGGAGTTGGCTCTAGGGGATCACTGAGGCAGCGAACCTACCTTTTTTTTCCCAAAACATCATTACAACAACTTATTCTTTTATTAGTTTTGTTACTTATCTTCATTTTAACACACTCAATGCAGATGCCAAAGTTTGACATATTAAGCGAATCGAGAATTCTATGTGACATTAATTTTTTAGGCGCTGGATATATGTCCTAAATGTCTATGCCACAGTATGGATCAATTCTCGTCAACTTACATTTTGTATCTTTATTATGCATAATCACGTTGTCAACTGTAAGAGTTATGTTGTTTAATTTATGAAGCTTATCAATCAAGGAACCAATATTGCAGATCAATATTAAATTTAAGAAAATACTGAAAATTTCATTTTCAAGCGATCAAAAATAACTTGATTTGCCCAAACATAAAATTGAAATTAAATTCCATTGAAAATATGATATAATGAATATATTTTCTAAATCTAAATAAACATTAATTTCTAAATAAAACCTAAAAACACCAATCGACTTGACTTCAGCCTTGTTTTTTATTCCCCGTATAGATGTATCTTTCACCATTAAACTAAAGACGACTCCTAAGACAACCTTGCATAGTGATACTTATGTGAGCAGTAGCATCAGTATCTATCCACCAAGTATTTCTGGGTACAATAGCTAAATTGACTTCTGAACTAACAAAACTATGAAGTTTACTTTTATTTAAATGCTAGTTGGCGTATTTGGGACAGTGTTTATTCACATGGCCATTCTTCTTGCAGAAGTAATAAGTGAGTTTCTTATCTTGTTTCTTTTGTACTTTATAGTCATAATCCCTAGAATCTACTGTTGTCTTTCCTTTTCATTTATTGATCCTTTTCCTATTTCGAACCTTGTGATTCAGATGTTTAGTGAGCAATTTCAGGTGTCTCACGCCTCAGTCTCTCCTCCTTTTGCACGCATTGAGTTATAAATTCATTCAATGTCTACTTTTTCTTTTGAATATTATATGATATCTTAAAAGTAGTGAACAATGCAGTTAGAGACATCAAGATGAAATGTATTAACATAAACTTAGAGATTTTGAGTTTAACTGCTTTTAAACTTGCGACGATATTGGATATATCCATAATGTATTCTTTTATATTTCCTTTGTCATTATACCACATGCTTACCAACTTTGAAGGAACTGTGATAGTCTCGACCTTTTCGTTTGTAATGAAACAATTTGCTAATTGGCTAAAGAAACTTCTAGCATAATCTCCCTCAGTTATAAAGCCTTCAATTGGTGTCAGAATGGAAAGCCTCATGATACTTAGACACATGCAATTCGATCGCTTCCACTTTTCAAATTTTGTCCTCTGCTAAGGGGTGTGGGGCCATCATGCCTCATGCATAGTTCAAGTCCATACAACCTAAGTCTACAATCATGTATTCTTTCCACTCAGTAAAATTTGAACTAGTTAGTATGAGGATGTTACTAATACTGACAGTAATAAATTGCACTGAAATTAAAAGAGTGTAAATTATATAAGTTCATGATTTAATTAAAGAAGAAAATATAAATATTTAAAAATATAAAATTATGCAAATTATGTAAATAAAATAAAATTTAAATGCATATACATGTGCTCTTTATGAGATACCAAATACAATATTGTATTTTAGTTTGTGGACTAAAATATAATTTATTAGTGGTATTCTCTAATACAACTTAAACTTTAGTTGACAACACAATATATCTTCCTTTTGGCTGACTCATTGTGCGCATAGTATGACACTTTATATGAGTTATATATTAGTCATGACTTACAACAACTTTAATCAACACATAATATACCTTCCTTTGGGTCAACATTTTATGTATAATTAAAATAAAATAAATTTTATTCAACAGTTGTAGCCTACCCTTAAATATGGATATGACATAAAAGTAATTTTCCTTTAGGCTAATTATTTTTAGCATAGATATATTTCTACCGATACAAAATATATTAAACCTACCTAATATATCTTCTTTTAGACTAACACAGTAATTTAATTTAGTAACACGTATATAGATAGACTCAAAAAATCCCATAACTTTAATCAAGCAGATAATGACTTAATCAACCTCGATAAATCAAAATTAGATTTATTAATTGATTGATATCATATGATAATCCAATCAATTGACCTAATCTATTCGAAAGCTATTATATGCGAACTCAAGATTATTAATAGATTGATAGTGAATGCCAATCGATTGATGCAAACTAATCGATCCGGTTAATCAATTATAACATCTTCTATATTCGATATTTTGCTCACCCTTCCATTGAGATTTAATGGTAATCAATTTCATCTCTAAAAAAATAAAAAAAAAAGTAAACTTCTTACTTTTGAGTGGGACCCACCCTTTAAGACTTTTTTTGTTTTTTTTCTAATGGAGTAGAGAAGTATTAATCGATTAAATAAATATTTAATCGATTAGAAATAAATATAATCGATTAATAATCATTTTAAAAAAACTTTTAATCGGTTAGGAAAAGTTTTAATCCATCGATAATTGATCCTGTCAGTTTAAGATGGTTAATCAATTGAAAAAAATGCTCTATCGATTGGTATCATTAATCGATTATCGATTAGGCTGATTGGTTCCAATCAATTTTATTACGATTTAAAGTTTTTAATCGATTAGTAAAATTTTTAATTGATCAGTATAACTTTAATCTAATCGATTAGGCTGATTGATTCCAATTAATTTTATTACGATTTAAAATTTTTAATCGATTAGTAAAATTTTTAATTGATCAGTATAACTTTAATCGATTGACTAATCGATTCCAACCCTTTCTTGTTCGATTTTAAAACTTTAATCAATTGGCAAAAAATCACCAATCAATTTAGCAGCTATGATTGAACCTGTAATCGACTAGAATTGATCACGTATTCTATCTTCGTTGAGTCAATTAATTATCAAGTCAAGATAGTCGATTGTGACTGATTCTGTCGCAGAGTGATGTGGACTCTCAAGAGTGAAGCAAACCTGAATACCGCTGATGTTGGCTCCGACCTGCAAGGAAATGACCGTTAGCAATCCACCGGAAAAAGTCCTCGACAAGGCCCTCCGACGATCAAGTCAGTCTCCGGTGGAAGAGCAGGAAAGCAAAAGACCAGTGGACGAAAGACTCGTGCGCGCGTATCTGCGAAGGGGAATGCGGAGGGGCTTATATAGCCGAGGGAGTTGATAGCTCCTATCTACGTCTACCGTCCTTCTGTACCCGGCGGAGACAGGAGCATGGGCACTGTCAGCTCGTAGAATGGCACCGATCGGCGCTGCTCAGTCTGACACGAGTAAGGGGTGGCATGGTGCGGGGTACCAGGGTATACCAGAGTGTGCCAGGGAAGTACAAAGGCAGTGGGATATCCGCGATGTAGGCACGATCGAAGTAAGGTCTGCGTCGACCCTCGTACCACGACTGCCAGCATAATGTCAAGGGGCGGATGTGTAACGCCCGAAAATTCTCAAAACTAATTTTAGAAATATCCTATAATTAATTTTGAATTTATGGATATTTTTATAGAATTTTTCCATGGATAAATAAGACAAAAATGAATAAAAATAGAAGGCGCGATAAAAAAGCCTAAATGAGATTTGACCCCTAGACCTTCACTGTGTGAAGAAAATAGGCTTACCAAATGGGATAAGTTATTTTAATTGAAATAAATTAGAGGGAAAGATAGATAAAGTGAAGTTAGTTAATTTTTTTCCCATAAATATAAAGGGAACTTAAGGTTTTTTTTTAATTCATCCTTTTCCTCACCTTCTCACCGCCGACCCTCTCCCTCTCTTGGGCGATTTTTCTTTCTCCCTCTCCCGAGGCTTCTTCCTCCCTCACTCACGACAAAGCAAGGAGGAGTCCAAGGCTTGTGGTAGGTGGATTCAAGAAGGAGGGCACGCTAGGGGATCTAGTTCGACGTTAGAACCTCTCCGAGACTCTAAGAACCTTCCCTCTCCCTAAACCATACGCCCTAGAGTTGTAGGAACAAGCGCAGGATGTAAACATCCCTCACCTGCGATATAAGTAGCTTCGTTCGTATGATTGATTGTCCTAGTTTATCTAATTGCAAGTTTATGCCCATATATGCAGATTTAATTCCTCTACCGATTTTAAGGGCACCACTAGATGGGCTGGACGTGCTTCCCCCTTTAGTTTGGGGTTTAGACGCACCGTCGAGTGCCTAGGAAGTGTCCTTAAATGAAAAAGGAGAGTTTTTAGGCACGCAAGGTGCTCGATAAAATGTTAAGAAGCTCTAATATGAGTTTTAGCATGTTATGAAGTTAGCTACCCTTGCTTTATGTTTATAGACCCTAGTTCGTCCATTGGGTGGGCTCCTAGATCGCCCTTAGGCTCTAGATCGCCTAGTAGATGCAAGGTTAAAAGAAAAGAGTATTTATGAAAGTATTTTACTTTTTATGGCATGTGCTTGGACTCTAGTTCGTCCATGGGTGGGCTCCTAGTTGCCCCTAGGCTCCTAGTTTGCCTAGTAGTAGTACCCTAATGGGTTCGGGATTAGCTATCTCGGATCTATTTAGGGATGCGCGCATTAGCAGCACATTGCCGGGCCCACAGCAGCATAATTATTATTTTCACTTATTATATGTATAAGTTTTAAAAGTTCAGTAATAGCTTTAAGTGAAAACAGTTTTAAGATCATGCTTAGTTCAGTTAGATTCTATGGATGCTATGTGAATTTAGTTATAAGAATATGATTTAGTTCATGTACTTAGTATGATGAGTATGCCATGATATTTGTTTAGATTATATGTTTCAGCAAGAATGAATGACAAGCATGAAATATTTTTTCTACATGTGTTTTTAAAAGCATGAGTTTCGAGATATGCATTGTTTTATAAGTAGGATGGTACTTACTAAGCTTTATGCTTATAGTTTCATTTTTCCTTATACTGCAGATAAAGACAAAGGAAAAATAGAGTAGCGGAAGCGGCAGGGATGATGGTGGAGTGTGTGATGGTGGAAACTTGGAATGAAAGAACCTTGGGAACTTGCATTAAGAGGACATGTTATTAAGAATGCTAAATGAATTAGTTCTTTGTCATGTTTAACATTTTTCGCATCTTAAGTGCCTTAGTTTTGTTATTAGCATTATGCTAGTTTGAGTTGATATCATGCCGTGATGCCATGCCTAGCTTTTACTTGTGATATGTTGAGTGATACTTTTCAAATGCATGTTAACTAGTGGTAAAATGCATGGTCTGAGGCCATAGAATCATTTCTGATATTATAGCCCTACTATTGATGCATCTAGGCAGAAACAATGCTTAGTTTTAGTAGCAAGTTGATACAAAGTTTATGTTTCTAAATTTATGCTTAGAAATAGTTGAAGTATACTTTAATGTCATGAAAACATGTAGAATATGACCTAGAATTATTGTATATTTGTTAGTAAGCTTAAATATGAGTTTGTGGTGTTTTTGGTACAAAGTAGGTTGACCTTGGCATGTTTTTGGAATCTGAAACTTCAGATTTCAGAGCTGCCAGTCGACTGCGACAGTTACCAGTCGACTTGGACCAGCAGAAAAATGGCACAGAAAGTTTCGTCGGCTGCACCAGTCGACTGGCATGATATCAGTCGACTGGTGCCAATTTAAAACAGAATGTGATGTAGAGTTGTTAGTTAGTGCTTCAGTCATGCAACGCTGAGGTTGGGGGATCAAATCCTGGCCAAGCTAATAAAATTAAAGTTTTGTTTTACTTTGGCTGATCAGTACTTCTAATATGGTTATGAATTGTTAGTTCAGTAAATAGCGAAATAAGAATTTTTAAATTCTCTCAGTTGGTTTAGCATCTGGAAAACAATGATCAGTAATTAGTCAGTCAGTTAGTAGTAGTGATCCGCCTTAAAGCTTAGTACCAGAAGCCGGGTCGTTACAGGATGCTATAAAGAAAGGGACAAATCCCGAGCTGGATCGCCGACTGGTCGACCCGAGCAAAATCGAGTCGTGCAGTTAATATCTCAGAGTGATGCAAGGTACTCCCCGAGTTAGGGAGTACTTGGGTTTGATCAATCCGTCTAGTCTCGGGCCATATGATTAATATGGCACCGTGAGAACGCCGACTGGATGCCCATCGGATGTGACCCAGACGGCCCTAGGCTCGGCAGTCGATTCCTCTTGCTAAGGGTTGATGTAGTAGGTGCCTCGGGTGTCGGACGGGATCGGACACTCGGCGTCTTCCCTCGGGGCTCAGGTCGGAATACATTTACCTAACCGCTTGGTCGGGTGCTCTGGGTCAAGCAGGCTTTGAGCTTATGACCTTCCCAGCCAGAGAAGTCCACTCGCACCTGGTGGGCCCGACCTATCCTTACGTGGTGCTAGGCTGGCCAACCGAGCTACATGTGAGCTAGGCGGGGATCATAAGCATCCCCCTCGAGTCTAGTCGAAGGAGGTGTTGAGTCCGATTGACTGGACCACTAGTTTAGAATGAGCTTGACACCTCCGAGTGGGCTGTTTGCCCGACCGATCTGCGTCGTCTACCTCCCGACGACCTAACGAAGTGCCGCCCTCGTCCCATCTTCCTGTCTTATCGGTCTTGTCCCCGACCCTCGCCGAGCCGATTCGAATCTCTCGTATTAATTAATGTATTAATTGCTGGGGCCACGTGTCCGCAAGCTATTGGCCTCCCAGGCGACGAAGCCTCCCCGCCTGACACTGCAAATGGGTGGCACACACGCGTGACGCCGAGCCTCGGGAATTACCTAGGTTTTGATCGGACGACCCAGATCCTTTCCCGCCTTTTCTCAGGATCACCATTAGACGACCGCCATCATTCACTAGGCCTTATAAATAGGCCTCTCCCCAACAACTTTCACCATCACTTTTCACTTTTCACGCCGAACTGCTATTGGTTTTTCATCTGCTAGGGTTCCGGCAACCTCCGGCAACGACTACCCTTCGGTCTTCTTCTCCGGCGAACCCTTTTTCACTCGGTCAGTTCTCTTCTTTTCACTCGGTTATGGATTCTCCTTCGTCTCACTTGGACCCATGGTACTCTACCATGGTGTCTGAGCTCCACCATCACGACCTCGATTAGATCCATTCCGACTACCATATTTCTTCCAACCACCACCTTCGCCTACCCGACTTGACCGACCGACCCAAGATCGCACCCCTTAGCTTCATAACGATCTCCCGAGACTACCTTCCATCTGCCGATCCACCCTTTCATCTCTTCCATCTGCCGCTTCTTTCAAATCCCTCTCTCCTAGTTGGCCCCGAACGCCATCCGCCTGATGTGCGGTTTGGTAGTTATCTTTACCTTATACAATATCCCCCTCGAGCATGAGATCTTTTATTACTTCTTTTACCCTAAGAAGCAGGAGCTGGGCGTCCCGGGCTCGGTAGAAGGCGACAGGGAATGGGACTGAGCCTCCTTCTGGTCAGGCGATGTTTCCCCAACCTGCCGAGTGGCTAGGCACCGAACGCTCAGGAAATCGAGCCGCCGGGCTGCCAGCCTGCAAAGGCCTTTGCGGTGTTTTCTGAGCCCGGGCAGCCAACAAAAGCTCGTACTCTCCGGGAGTGAGGGTCACTGTCACTCGGTTGGGATCTTCCATCATGCACTCTCGATCAGGCAGAAAGTCCCTCCTTCTATCGCCAAATATGATCCTGTCGCAGAGTGAGGTGGACTCCCAAGAGCGAAGCAAACCCGAGTACCGCTGATGCTGGCTCCAACCTGCAAGGAAATGACCGTTAGCAACCCGTCGGGAAAAGTCCCTAGTAAGGCCCTCTGACGGTCAAGTCAGTCTCCGGTGGAAGAGTAGGAAAGCAATAGAACAGTGGACGAAAGACTCATGTGCGCGTACCTACGAAGGGGAATGCGGAGGGGCATATATAGCCGAGGGTGCTGACAGCTCCTGTCTACGTCTACCATTCTTTTGTACCCGGAGGAGATAGGAGCATGAGCACTGTCAGCTCACAGAATGGCACCGATCAGCACCGCTTAGTCTGACACAAGTAAGGGGTGGCATGGTGCGGGGTACCAGGGTGTACTAGAGTGTGCCAGGGAAGTACAAAGTCAACGGGATATCCGCGATGTGGGCACGATCGAAGTAAGGCCTGCGCCGACCCTCATACCACGACTGCCAGCATAATGTCAGGGCGTGGATGCTATAAAGAAGGGGACAAATCTCGAGCTGGATCGCCGACCGGCCGACCTGAGCGAAATCGGGTCGTGCAGTTAATATCTCAGAGTCTATGGCATGCATCGCCACCTGGACTTTGACATTATGGAGAGCATCTTTCAGTCGATCATTTCCTATCGAGAGCCCAGTCGTCGCACTGTGTATATGCCGTTTGGTCACGTCATCGCTGACTGTCAGTAGGTGTTGATGTAACCAAGGGCAGGACAGTGCCCATGGTTAGACAGGATTGCCGACTTGGCAGGTGGGTGTGTGCCAAGTCTGGCATCATCATAAGAGATCAGGATCGGGCTCTTGTGTGGAAGGACGGGCGGGTTCTTGGAGAGCTACCCAGGGGCGCACACTTTCAGGCACCGGCAGATGCTGCAGCTCATCAGGAGGCGCCTATACCACCAGCAGATTATGACTATGAGCTAGAGCCAGAGCCAGATCTGCGCTGGCAGATTTCAGAGCTTGATCAGATTATCCAGCATGATCTTCATTTGAGAGAGCTCTGGCGAGAGGAGGTCCAGTCTGGGTTTCAGGGTTTCGACCGCAGACTGCTGGCGATCGAGTCTGACGTCTTTGGGGTCCGTTCCAGCCAGGAGACGTGGCATGAGGAGTGGCTCAGTTGGGCAGCTGGTCATCCATACCAGCCTTCATCTACTGTAGGTGCACCCTCCAGCAGTGCCCCGGGGTCTTCCGTACCTGATGATGACCAAATTGATGATCCTATGCAGGCTGACCCCCCGGTCGACGATTGATCATGGATGTACTCTGCCTCTGTCTGTGACTTGACTATTTGACTGTTTGGATTGTGTGACTTTATGATTGTATGCCTATGACTTGACTTTTATGGCTTTATGCGGTATTCGACTTGACTTTGATTCTATGTGATGCATCTGACGCTATGACTGATTTTCGTATTTGACTTACTATATTATGCTTATTGTTAGTTTATATGATTGTTCATCTGACATTATGACCATCCTCATGTATGCCTTGCTATATTATGCAATGCTATGCTTAGTCTCACTTCATGTCCATATGATACATATGATTGTTTGCCATGCCTTATCTTTGTCATTTGTTTTTATATGCCCTCAAAATTATTCATATCTTTTGTTGTTTTGGGAGACCCCTAGGGTTGAGGGGGAGTATGAGTAAACTTAACAACCAGTCTACACCCTTTTCGGTGTTTGACAAAGGGGGAGAGTGAGGTTGGTTAAGTTTAGGACTGTTACGAGTTTAAAGGTTGTAGGGGGAGGATCCTGATTCTCCTATAATTTTGAAATTTGAGACTATTGACTTCAAATCCCTAAATTTAAAATCGGGTTGTCAAACAATAAAAAAGGGAAGATTGTTGATGCAGTCTGGCCCTGATTATTATTTTGGTGTTGACACCGATTTTAGTTTAGGTTGATGAGATGATTGGGATTAAGTCCTGGTCGTGGACTAGGCATACCTAGTGGGACTAGGTTGGATGGAAGCCTGGCTCGGAGGGTTAGGTCCTAGCTTGAGAAGCTAGGTTGGATGAAACCCTAACCTGGAGGGTTAGGTGTGGAAAAGTCCTAGCTTGGAGGGCTAGGTGTGGAAAAATCATAACCTGGAGGGTTAGGTGAGGAAAAGTCCTAGCTTGGAGGGCTAGGTGTGGAAAAATCATAACCTGGAGGGTTAGGTGAGGAAAAGTCCTAGCTTGGAGGGCTAGGTGTGGAGAAGTCCTAACCTGGAGGGTTAGGTGTGAAAAGTCCTAGCTTGGAGGGCTAGGTGTGAAAAGTCCTAACTCGGAGGGTTAGGTGATGAAACCCTAGCTTGGAGGGCCAGGTCCTAGCTTGGAGGGCTAGGTTGGTTGAAATCCCGGCTTGGAGGGCCAGGTCCTAGCTTGGAGGGCTAGGTTGAAGTCCCGGTGAGTGAAGCTGGGCATGGAGTCTTGGTCCGAGGGATCAAGCACGTGTCAGAGATAGGCTGGAGGCTTGTTCTCGTGACTTAGAATGGTTTTGACCTTGCCTGGATCGGTCTGGTGACCGATTAGGGAAGTTGGCACGGAGTTCCCTCGTGGATCGGTCTGGTGACCGATCCAGCTATGTCTGATTGGTCCGGTGACCGATCAGGGAGCAAACAGTGAGGTTGCGAACCTACTGCTCGGCTCCTGATCGGTCTAGTGACCGATCAGGGAGCGTGCAGTTCACTTACTTCTCTGCTCCTGATCAGTCTGGTGACCGATCAGGGAGCTTACAGTGAGTTTGGTTCCCCTTACTGCTCGGCTCCTGATCGGTCTGGTGACCGATCTGGGATACTGTACAGATCGTTCTGGTGAACGATCAAGTGTCGCGGACTCCGTCTTATAACCGATCAGGCTGGAGCCTGATCGGTCAGAGAGCTTCCTGATCGGTCTGGTGACCGATCTGGCCCTTGTGGCTGCGAAAGCTGGGAGTCCCAGCAAAGCTGTGGATCGGTCCGGTGACCGATCCACGAGCCTTGGATCGGTCTGGTGACCGATCACTTTAATTCAAAATATGCTGTCAGAGTTCTGATCGCGCTCTGAACACTTCTGATCACCACTGTTCTGTTATGATATTTTGATCCTCTGCTTGATTTGATGTGCTAATGATCTGATTAAGTGTGCAGGTGACAGGAATGGATTCAAACACTCAAGGAGAGTCAATGGGAGTCTTTCCTTGGAGCAGGTTTGTCCGTTTTCCATCTCAGGTCGCAACGGATGCTGGCGCTGCTGGAGCTGCTGACTGGGGCTCGTCTGAGGGAAGCTCAGGGAGTCCAGGAGAGCTCAGTGGTAGATGGGCAGTTGCAGGTGAGCAGCTAGAGGCTGCAGTGAGATGGCTGTGACCTGGGATCAGTGGGAGAGACTTAAGCGCTTGGTGGCTAAGAAGTTGACAAAACTCCAAGAACACTTGATCACGTCTCTACTTTTGCTACAACACTTGTGCTTGTGCGATTACTCTGATCCATCTCTTGAGCAACTCTACTGTGAATCTTGAGCAACCTTGTGATACTTGAGCACTTGGAAGAGAAACAAGGAGCTTGGCGAGTCTATCAGCGAGACGACATCAAGAAGGGAGTTCTTGCGTGAGATCTGTGCTGAGTGGGGCTCGATGAGAAGTTTGCTTGTGTTCTTGCGGTTCTAAGTGCTCAGTAAGGCTTCTTCTTGTGTTTCCTGTACTTAATACTCTATTCATCTTGAAACGCTGTGGAGAGGTTACTCCACCGAGAAGGAGATTGCATTCTATCCGGATTTTCCGGGGCTTGATCTGCCGACGATCAAGGGATCGCCCACCTTAAGGGCACGCCAAGGAGTAGGGGCAAGTTATCCTCGAACCTTGTAAACGATCCTTGTTAGCGTTTTGATTTGCTCTTCTTTTCTGCACATTTCTGTTTGTTTTCTTTGTTTCCGCTGCCTAACCTCTGAAGTACAGAGAAGTTCAAAAACTGCTAAGTTTTAAGTGCTTGGCTACATTCACCCCCCCTCTCTAGCCATCCAAGTTCCAACTAGTGGTATCAGAGCCTGGGGCTCTGTTCAAGCGGATTAACAACCGAGAGCCATCAACAATGGCGTTGTGAGAAGGATTTAGCACCACTCGACCTCCCTTCTTCGATGGAGCAGTTTTTCAATATTGGAGATCGAAGGTGGAGTATTATCTTAAGATGGATATCAACATATGGTTCGCTGTGAAGGAGGGTTTTTCCCCTCCAAAGAATGATGAAGGAAAAGAATTGGAGTCTTGGCGTTGGTCGGCTGAACAAACCCGGAAAAGTGAAGCCGATGCGAAGGCGGTGGTGACTTTGCAATGTGGCATGAACAAAGACCAACTAATCAAGGTTGGGCCCTTTTCAAGTGCAAAAGATTTGTGGAATAAGTTCATTGAACTCCATGAAGGCACCCGAGACTCAAGAATCGCCAAGAGGGATTTGTTTCTCAACCAACTCCAAAACCTCTCCATGAAGGAGAATGAAATCGTGAATGAGCTACATGGTAAGTTCAAGGAAGTCCTCAATGGTCTCCACTCTATTGATGAAAAGGTCGAGAACCGCGACCTTGTGAGGTATGTGTTGAAAGCTTTTCCAAGGAATGCTTTGTGGTCATCCATGGTGGATGCCTACAAAGTTTCTAAGGATTTATCAATTGTAAAGTTAGATGACTTATTTTGTGAAATGAAGTTACATGAAATGGCTAACAAAGGCCCTAAGGAGAAGGGGATTGCCTTAGTTGCAGGGGAAAAGACCAACAAGAAGAAGAAGGAGAAGAAGAAGGAGAAGGAAGTCTCTTC
>JAGFNQ010003050.1:265358-467573 GCA_024364735.1 Boesenbergia rotunda | reverse complement strand
CAAATTTGAAAGCTTTAAAGGAAGTTTCGAAAAGCTTAAGTATTCTTGAAAGCTTAAGTGGAAGTTTTGAAAGCTTAAGTATCTTTCAGAAAGTTAAACTTTTGAATACTTTTTGAATAAAGGATAGAGTTAAGAAAAAATTTTGAAAAGAAAATTTTATTCTCTCCTTTCCTATCTCTCCCCCTTTGCCATATATCAAAACAATTAAATACAGCATAAATAAGGAAATAAGTAAAATTTTTGCTGTACTGAATCAATCCATACTTAAATTTATACTAAATCAATCAATTCTCTCTGTAGGGGCCTGTCTAACTCAATTAGCTACTTACTAACTGTTATAAACAGTAGTTTTTGCTAGGGTTAGTCAAGTTAAGTGTTTTTGTTCAAGTTAGATTTTCTAAACTTGACACTTAACTTGATTGCTGTATAAGTTGTATTTAGTGCCCCAATTACTGCAGATGCACTGACTTAAAGCATCTTGAATTGAGGCAAAGACCTAAGCATCTCAACCCTTTCTAGGTTATCAATCAAAAGTATCCTTAGGTGCTTGTGAGATGCTGGCTTCTAAGTCTATAGGTGCATGCAGTTCTAGGGTTAAAGCCTAGGCTAAGTCCATTTTCGAAAAATCCCTAGTTTTGAAGGGGGTGGTTTTAAAATTAATATAAAACTAAGTCGAAAAGATTTTAAAATTGATTTTTGAAATAAAGCTAAGTTGAAACTGAAAACTGATTTTGAAATTTAAATAAAACAGTTTTTCAAAAATAGAAAATTTTAGAAAACTTATTTTTGAAATCAAGTAGAGTAAAAACAATTGAGTTAAACTATTCTACTGAACACAATCCTAACTGATTAACAAGAAACCAATAATCATAAACTAGTCATCATAAAATAAAAGCAGGTACTCTAGGTTCAACATAGTCAACAGTCAAGCACAAGTCAACCACAAGTCAACCCTACTGAGTAGGGATAGTCAAATAGGTACAATGATAAGTCAATCTAAGACGAAGGACCGGGATGATCAGATGGACCGGGCTGCCACGCATCGAATCGTGCCATCATCTCTAAGAATCGTGCATCAGCTACTTCTCTATCAGCTCGGCGGGCGTCCATCTGCTCTATGTGAGAGGCCTCGACCTCCTCTCGGAGACTCTGTATCTGTGTCTCCATCCGAGTCACTCTCTCGTAGAGTGTCGGTGGAGCGGGCTCGTTTATATGGGCTCGGGCTTCTGCTGCTACATCTGCGACGTCGTACTCGACCTCCTCGTCTAAATCGATCTGATGAGCTGCTCTCCGACGTCTCCAGGACAGGACCCCGGTACCAGACACCTCTATACCTGCTAGGGCGAAGTTTCTATAACCTATTTCATCGTAGTCGGTCAGATCGGCCATTTCTCCCTCGGTAATGTTCCGACCATGATAATGTAATAGGGATGTGATAATGTGGCAGTAGGGTGTGCGTACCCGCCCTTGCGTGGTCACACTGGATGCGTGTAGGATAGTGTGAAACATGAGAAGCCCTATATCAATATCTAGCTGGTGAATCAGGGCGTACAGGAGAAAGGTATGGAATGGTCGCATAGTGGTGACGTCCCTGGTGGATAAGGGCAGAATACATTGGACTAAGACCCTGTATAGGGCGTAGTCCTGGACCTCTAAGTCGACTGACTGGAATCGTCTGGCCACTGGTTGCCTAAAGAAGTATGCGTGTAATGTGTCTAAGGTGATGTGAGAATAGGGAGCATCAAAGGGAGGCTCCCTAGGAGGATAACAACAGAAGATGGACTGCGAGGGTCGTAGTCCTAAAAATCGGTTCAGTAATGTTGGTGTGATGGTTAAGGGAATACCTTGAACCATGGTGGAGAACATGAGATTATCCTGTCTAATGATATTATTGTAAAATTCTGCACATAAGGAAGTATTGATTGGGTGAGTGCAGAATACGAGATTGTCCAGTTGGTAGTGGTCTATGACGTTCATAGCTAGGGGACAGGATTGGGTAAAGAATAGCCTATTCAAGTAACTCGTTTTGATAGGTTTATAGGTGGTACGAGCGAACTTGTTACATAATTCTAAATTGGGAAACCTAGGATCAGGACTAGGTTGAGTACCGGGTTCTGCCTGATTAGGTCGGCGTCTTCTAAGAGAAAGAATGTATACTTAAAGAAAGTGTGCATTTATTGAAAAATTGAAAAGAAATTAAAAAAAGTAATAAATTATACCGATTTGCTCGGGGAGGCATTGTTGAGGGCTTGAGAGCTTGAGAGGGTTGCAAGATCTCTTGGAAGGTAGAAGGTTGAGGAGAAGAAATGTTTTGGGTGTGAAGAGTAGAAGGGGAAGGGAGCGCCTTTTTATAGGCAGTCTCGGGCGCCCTGCCTCGGGAGGGCGCCCTAACTGGCGAGGGCGCCCTGTATGACCAGGGCGCCTTGACCAGGCTGCAGCTGCCTTTTTGGCAGCTTTTGACCACTGAAGGACACTGGCAAGGGCGCCTTTCCGGACGAGGGCGCCTTTATCAGGTCTGTAGTTCTGTTTGTGCAGCTTTCTGCCGCTGAACGATTGTGGGAGGGCGCCCTGCTTGACAAGGGCGCCCTAAACAGGGCTGCAGCTGCCTTTTGGCAGCTTTTGACCAGCCTTGGGGCGCCCACACCGGTTTGGGCACCCTAGGGACTAGCTTTTGACTCAAATGAAGTGCATTTGACCAGATTTGACCTGGTTTGACTACATTGACCGTAGTTTGACCTTGTTGACCATGGTTTGACATAGAATTTCACTGCAACACAGGTATTAAGGGAATCATTTAGTCTTAATTTTACTGTCTCCCCTAAATCTAGGGTTTTCAATCACGTTAACCTTATAGGTTTTGTGAGACAGGTTTTGATAGTTTTGAAAATTTTGAAAATTTTGATTAATTTTGAAGGATAATTAAATTTTGAAAAACTTAATTAATTAATTTTGAAATTTTTGAAAAGATGTTTAAGTCTATACTTAGTTGAAATTTTATGTTAGATTCGAATTTGACAAAAATTAATTTGAATTTGAATTTCAAAAATTGGCTTTCAGGTCTTGGCGAGGCACTATGCCTTCTTTGGCCGAAGCCTTATGGGATCATCCACCCTTTCCTTGACAAAGCCTTTTAATGAAATTTCATTTTCAAAATCAATTTATGAAAAATTTCTGGTCTAACTAGTTTGAGTTTTGGATCGGTAGCTTCGGCTGGTTTCACCAGTCTAAAGAGACCAAGTGAACTTGATCTTATTAGAATTGGTTTCCCCAACGTACTATCATCTCACCTCCACCCAATACTATGTTGTCAAATTTCAGCTAAGTTTGTTCAGTCCTTAATCTAGCCTAAGTCTAAGCATGGTATATTGCAGAAAATAAATAAACAATCAAACAATCAATTTAAATCAATAATGACAAGTTTATCTAATAATAAAAATGGTTTTCAGTTTGGCTCCCCCTGGACTAAAGTCACGGTGATGGTTAGGCAAGATGTGAATCTTGTCCTTGGGGATCCAATACTGATTTGATCTAGTAGGTTGGTTCAGGCATAGTTTAGGTACCCATGCCTGAATTTTTCCTCTGAACTGATTCAGTACAGTCAAATATGATCTTTGTCGGGATTTGGTTCGGTAGCCAAGTCCGGATCGATTTAGAACTGATTTCTGTTTTCCAAGGATCATATCAAGACCCTTGGAACCAGATGTAAATCGTTATAAAGCTGTTCTATAATCCTTAACCTGAGTTTTCAGGGAGGAGTTCTCCTTTTCAAGTTTTTCAACTTGAATAGAAGTTCCTTCCTGAACCTTCTCGGTTAAGGGTTTAGAGTCAGCTCCCTCTTTCAGGAGTTTTACTTCCTGTCGGAGGGATTCGACCCGGAGTTTGGCTTTTGCCAAATCACGAGAAAGAAAAGAAATCAATTTAGTTAACTGTAATCTATTAAAACCAGTTACCTTAATTTCTCCGTCCTCTGTGAAGGTCAGCTCGCCGTCCTCTTGTTCTGATTCTGACTCTGTCTCGACTTTATCTGAGGCGGTCAGAGCTAGGAGGTTGGACTGGGGTGCCTCTTCTTCTTCTTCTGAGGAAGACTCGTCCCAGGTTGCTTGTAGCGCCTTCTTTCTTCTCGGCTTCTTCATCTCCTTTAGGTTAGGGTACTCTGACTTGTAGTGGCCCTTTTTCTTGCACTCGTAGCAGGATACATTGGGCTTGTTTGCTGGTTCAGTTGGTTCGTCCTTTCTTTGGCCGGTTTTTCGTTTGTTGGTTCGGTTCTTCAGCTCCTTGTAGTAGCTTCGAGCGAGCCGGACCAGTTTAGTTTGATCTCCTTCTTCATCTTCTGAGTCTGTGTCAGACTCGGGTTCAAGTTCAGGCTTCTTCTTCGTTGTTCTTCCAGTCTTGCCTGCAAGAAAAGCAATACCTTTTTAGACCGAATTGGTGTTAGTCTGTTCGTGCAGTTCTAGTTCAGAAAATAATTCATCTAGTTTTATTTTAGAAAGATCTCTAGAGACCTTGTATGCATCTACCATAGATGCCCACAAGGTGTTTCTAGGAAAGGCGTTTAGAGTATACCTTATTAGGTCACGGTTTTCAACCTTGTGACCTATTAAGTGAAGACCGTTCATTACCTCCTGGATTCGTGCGTGGAGCTGGGCTGCTGTTTCGTTGTCGGCCATCTTGATAGTGTAGAGTTTATTCAGTAGCAGATCCCTTTTGCTGATCCTGGTGTCCGAAGTCCCTTCGTGCAGCTCGATCAGCTTTGTCCATAGCTCTTTTGCACTGTTGAAGGGGCCCACTCGGTTCAGCTCTTCCTTTGTCAGCCCGCATTGTAGGGTTTGCGTTGCTTTTGCGTCGGCTTCTATCTTGCGCTTTAGAGTGTTGTCCCACTCCGAGTAGCTTTGTGGAAGTCCTTCTGCATTTCGGGGGATCTCCAGACCGAACTAGATAATGATCCACAAGTCCACCTGAGTTTTCAGGTGGACCTCCATGCGACTTTTCCAGTAGGAAAAGTCTTCTCCACTGAAGAGTGGAGGTCTAGCGGTGCTGAATCCCTCTTGCATAGACATTTGTTCTGAAAAAGAAAAGCTAAAAGAGATTTGCCAAGACTTGGTCTTGGATTAGCAGTGGTGGATAAATTAAAGACAAGGGGTGTTGCACCAACCTTGCCAAAGAAAACGAATGAAATTTTTCTTCGAAGAATTCGTAAGATAAAGAAAATAAAATGATAAAATTAAAAAGAAATCCGAAAAGAAATTTTCAAACTGGTGGTTGCACCAAGTTTGAATTCCCCGCTCTGATACCACTTGTTGGATCGTGAAAAGCCGATAGAGGGGGGGGGGTGAATATCGGAAATCGCTCTTTTTCGGAAAACTAAGAGTAAGTGCACAGCGGAAATAAAAATACGAGACACAGCGATTTTTACTTGGTTCGGAGCCTGTGTCGACTCCTACTCCAAGGCCCACGGTCGTTGACCGTTTACTTTGGGCAATTCTATATTCGCGCAAATAGGTTACAATGATTTCAATTACAAAGAGAGTGCAATAAAATAATAATAGAATATTAAGCTCTTCGTTACCGACGTCCGGAGTGTGTCGATTCTTTTCGGGGCAGCGGGACGTCGTCGGCTCGAGGTGAGGCGTTTCTGGAGCAAGGCACGAGCGTAGAAGAGCGTGGAAGCTTTGGAATGAATTTGATTTGAAGCTTGGGGTCGAGGGGTGCTATTTATAGCACCTAGGGTGCCCTGGACGTCGGGGGCGCCCTGCCAAGTGTCATCCGATCCGCAGTTTGCTCGGTCAAGCTTTATCCCACCTAAATAGGGATGAAGTTTAACCTATGGGGCGCCCTGGTCGCTGAGGGCGCCCTGGTTGACCCGGTCTTCTCGGCTGGATAGATTTGATCGGCCTCGCTGGCGTAGGCGCGAAGCGCCTTGGCTCCTGAGGGCGCCCTGGGCGCTCAGGGCGCCATGGCTGCTGAGGGCGCCCTGGATGCAGAGGGCGCCCCGGCCAGTGGTTAGCTGAACTCCTTTTTGCCTTACTTGTTTCTTGTTCACCGTGGAGGCGCCCTAGACACTCAGGGCGCCCTACTCAGTTGCTGCCTCACTCCTTTGAGGCTCTCTGAGCTGCAGACACACATTCCTTTGGTCCTGCATCCAGGGTTAGTCCGAAAACAAGATAAAGCATTAATTTATACAGCCTCAGCTGTCTTGGTTCTGACTTTGGTCTCCGATATGGAGCCCTAGGTCGAACCGACGCCTACTGTTCCCTCGACGGGGAACGCGTCCTCACCTACTCCTCTCGGGAGAATTTACCTGATGCCAACCGCTCCTTTGGTTGGACTTTTGCCTGACGGTCCTTTGTCAGGGCTTGGATGCCGAGCTACCCTTCGCCCGGTGCCTAGCAGTCCTTCGCTAGGTCTTCAGTCCCAGACTGTCCTTCGCCTGGTGCCTAGCAGTCCTTTGCTAGGGCTTTTAACTCTGGCATTCCTTCGCCAGTGCCTAGCGGTCCTTTGCTAGGGCTTTCACTGCACACTTGATTAACTTGTTAGAACACAAGAAAGACTTAACTTTTGACCTATGTTGCCATTATCAAAACACAGGTTTAACTTAGGTGCATTCTGCACCAACAAAATGGAATAAATGTAAAAAAATATTAAGAATACATGTTATGATTAAATGTTGACTCTGCAATTATAGCCAGTTAGCTAAATCATCAGTTGCTTGTTCTCTGTAATTCTGATGTTCTTTCCCTTCTCTAGGATGAATTCTTTGAATATCTCACAAAAATTGACTGCTCTGATGTTGAAGTTTATGCAATTCCTGAGGGTTCTGTTGTTTTCCCAAAGGTTCCCTTGATTAGGATTGAAGGACCAGTAGCGGTGAGTAATTCAAATGTTGTCGTTATACCAATTTTTCTAATTTTATTTTTATGGTTTCATTTATATTGGGATAATGTATATTCATAGTTATTTTGGCACTGGTTCTCTTTTTGCTTTTGAGTTTTTTTTATATATATTACATCTATCTTGTTGATGTAGTCTTCGATATTTATGTGGCCCGTATGTAGGTGGTCCAACTCCTTGAAACTCCATTTGTTAATCTTGTGAATTACGCATCATTGGTAGCTACAAATGCTGCACGACACCGGTTTGTTGCTGGAAAGGATAAAATGTTAATGGAATTTGGACTTAGACGAGCACAAGTGAGCTCCCACACCTATTCGTCTTTTTCAATAGCCTCTAAGTTTGTAATATTTCATATCATTCTAAATTTCTTTTCCTTGATGCCTAGGGCCCCGATGGTGGAATAAGTGCGTCAAAATACTGCTACATTGGAGGATTTGATGCAACGAGGTGACTTATTTTGAAATATGGTAACACTTATGCTGATGCTCCCATTTGTTTGGATGCCGATAATGCCATTCTTGGAACTAGTGTCAATTGTAGCAAATAAGATTGGAGGATAACAACTATGAACTACCTCGATATGCATCTTCAAATACATGATTAAACCTGGGTGTCATTGCATTAATTAATATATGATTTTTTTTATTTTTTGTAGGTGACAAGAGTATTGGATTTTGTTTAAGATGTGATGGTTGAAGATTGAAGATGGAGTAAAGTTTGAAAGTTTGGTTATGTTTTGCTTTAGGAGAGACTTAATTTTTTACTAGTTCTTAAACTAAATACATTGGGTACATTTGTGATTGTGATTAGTGTATAAATATTTATTGAGGTGACCAATTTGATATTCTTGTATTGCAAAAAAATTGGAAATTATTGATTAGCACTTTAATTTCAATTTAAAGTTTTTATTTTTGTTTATGTTAATTAGTTATATGTGTAAATATTTATATCATGAAAATATTGAAAATGGGTGAGATATTTATTAATATATAATATTTTTATGTCATAATAAAATATTAAATCATGTAGATAAAAATATCATTATAAAACTCATACGAAGATATTTCAAAATGTCATAATAAATAAATATTAATGATAATTTTAAATGTCTTTATAGACTAATATAATAAACATTTATATGTGTCACTATAAATTACATAACGAGACACTTATAATTGTCTTGATAAATAATTTTAAAGGACATATAAATTTGTCATCATTATTATAATAAAACAACATGTATAAATGTCATTACAAATCTTATAGTGACATTATTTTTTGTCACTATAACAATTATGCATGCTATTAGTATTGTCATTATTTTTATTTTATAGTGACATTAAGAATTGTCATAAGTGACAAGACTTTAGACGACATCACTATAGAGGACATTTTAATTTAATGTCACTATATCAAAAATGTCAGTATAAGTAATATATGATGACACTTTTCAATGTCATGAAAAGCATATTTTCTTGTAGTGAAGTCTCCAAATGGCATGTTGCTTTGACACCTTATGCTACAAAAGAAATGGATTCAAGGAGAGAGAAAGTAAGAGCTTATAAGGTTCACCCTTACTCTCAATCAGAAATGGAAGTAGAAACATGGGGCACTTCATACATTGTTGATTTGGAAAAAAAGTTTTGTCATTGTGGGGAGTTTCAAATTTCAGGACTTCCTTGCTCACATGCTATTGCCGTAATCATTCACAGGAACATGGATACACTCCTATATTGTAAGTATTATTTTTATTCTGAAACTTGGAAGTGGGTTTACATGGATCGTATTTTCCCTTGTAAAAGCAAGCAGTTTTGGCCTACTGGAGTAAACGACATTACAGTTCTATGTCCCCGTTGTTGATGCAGTCTGGCCTTGATTGTTGTTTTGGTGTTGACACCGATTTTAGTTTAGGTGGATGATTATTGATGATTATGATGAAGTCCTGATCGGGGATCAGGCATGGTATGAAAAATCCTAGTTTGGGGGGCTAGGTGTTGGAAAATCGTAACCTGGAGGGTTAGGTGTTGAAAATCCGAGCTTGGAGGGCTAGGTGTGTGAAAAGTCCTAATTCGGAAGAGGTGGGTGAAAAGTCCTAGCTTGGAGGGCTAGGTGAAAAGTTCTAACTTGGAGGGTTAGGTGCAAATTCCCATCTTGGAGAATTAGGTGAAAAAGTCCTGGCTTGGAGGGTCAGGTCCTAGCTTGGAGGGCTAGGTTTGGAAAAGTCCTAATCCGGAAGAGTTGGCTGATAAGTCCTCGCTTGGAGGGCTAGGTGAAAAGTCCTAGCTTGGAGGGCTAGGTGAAAAGTCCTAACTTGGAGGGTTAGGTGCAAATTCCCAACTTGGAGGGTTAGGTGAGAAATCCTTAGCTTGGAGGGCTAAGGTGGTTGGAGCCCCCTGGATCGGTCTGGTGACCGATCAGGGAGTTGGCACGGTACTCCTTCGTGGATCGGTCTGGTGACCGATCCAGCGATGACTGATCGGTCTGGTGACCGATCAGGGAGTATGGGTTTCACCCACTGACTGGCTCCTGATCGGTCTGGTGACCGATCAGGGAGCGAACAGTGAGGTTGAGTTCCCTTGATGATCTGCTCCTGATCGGTCTGGTGACCGATCAGGATCACTGTGTAGATCGTTCTGGAGAACAATCCAGCATCGCGGGTTCCTCACTAAGATCGATCAGGACGGTGCCTGACCGGTCTGAGCATGATCTGATCGGTCTGGTGACCGATAAGGAGACACTCTGATCGGTCGGGTGACCGATCAGGAGGTCTGGACTGCGAAGCTCAAAAATCGCTCAATAAAGGGGTGGATCGGTCCGGTGATCAATCCACAACCTAGGATAGGTCTGGTGATCGGTCCAGGAGAATCTCAAAGAAATCGCGATTTCTGATTGAGCGTTGGGGACCGATCAGGACGGAGCCTGATCGGTCTGGACCCAGCCTGATCGGTCTGGTGACCGATCAGGAGGCTCTCTGATCGGTCCGGTGACCGATCACTTTAATTCAAATTGCACTGTCAGACGCTCTAATCGCGCCTGACCATATCCGATTCGCTGCTGTTTGCCTCTGATATTTGATTTACTGTGTGATTTACTGCTCTAACAGTCTGATTAAGCTGCAGGTGATAGGGGATGATTCAAACACTCAAGGAGGGTCAATGGAGAGCTTTCCTTGGAGCAGGTTTGTCCGTTTTTCCATCTCAGGTTGCAACGCCCGAGCTGCAGACTGGAGCTGAGACTGGAGCTTGGCTGAGGGAAGCTCAGGGAGTCCAGGGATAGCTCAGTGGTAGCTGGCATTGGCAGATGAGCAGCTGGGAGCTGCAGGGATGGTGTCATCTGATGTTTGGTGGAGAAACAAAAAGGAGAAGAAGACTTCGGCTGAAGCAGAGAAGTGTTCGACAGTTTTCTGTGTTGAGCTTGCTGAAGTTTTTGCTGCGCTTTGTGTTTCTCCACAACTTGCTTGCTGTGTTTCTGAAATCCTCATCACTTTGAGCAAGCAACTGCAATCGAGAAGCAACCAACTCTTACGTAAGTGCTGGGAGGAAAGAACAAGGGGCTTGGAGTCCAACAGTGAGAAGACACGAAGGAGGGAGTCCTTGCGTGAGATCGTCGCTGGGTGGAGCTCGGGATAAGCTCGCTGTGCTCTTGTCCTTGCTAGGTGCTGAGTAAGAGTATTCTCCGTGTTTCATTAAGCTTAACTCTATATTCTTGCTTGAAACGCTGTGGAGAGGTTTCTCCACCGAGAAGGAGGTTGCGTTATATCTGGTGAACACCGGGGCTTGATCTGTCGACGATCAAGGAATCGCCCACCTTAAGGGCACGCCAAGGAGTAGGGGCAAGTTATCCCCGAACCTTGTAAACCCTCTTGTTAGCGATCTTGGTAGCTGTCGTTGTTTGCTTTCATTTCTGTTTCTAGTTTACTGCACTGCTTCATTTTCTTTTGCTTCTTTCGCTGTGCTACTGATAAGTTAAGTGCAGAAATCTTGATAAGTGCCAAAGGTAAAAGAGATTGGCTATATTCACCCCCCCCCTCTCTAGCCATCCGGTTTCCAACAAGTGGTATCAGAGCTTGGGGCTCTGTTTGCGGCTTAACATCCGAGAGTTATCAACAAGATGGCCTTGAGAGAAGGATTTTCCACCACCCGACCTCCATTCTTCGATGGTGCTGATTTCCAATATTGGAGATCGAAGATGGAATATTATTTGAAGATGGACATCCATACTTGGTTCGCGGTGAAGGAGGGATTCACCCCTCCTAAGGATGATGAAGGCAAAGAACTCGAATCGTGGAGGTGGACTGCTGAACAAACTAGGAAGAGTGAAGCCGACGCGAAGGCGGTTGTCACTCTACAATGTGGCATGAACAAAGACCAACTTATCAAGGTTGGTCCTTTCACAAGTGCAAAGGACTTGTGGAACAAACTTATCGAACTCCATGAGGGCACCTGAGACTCAAGAATCGCCAAGAGGGACTTGTTCCTCAATCAACTCCAAAACCTCTCCATGAAGGAGAATGAATCGGTAAGTGAGCTTCATAGTCGGTTCAAGGAAGTCCTCAATGGTCTTCATTCGATTGATGAAAAGGTCGAGAATTGCGACCTTGTGAGGTATGTCTTGAAAGCCTTTCCAAGGAATGCTTTGTGGTCATCCATGGTGGATGCCTACAAAGTTTCCAAGGATCTATCCATTGTAAAATTAGATGATCTATTTTGTGAGATGAAATTGCATGAAATAGCTAACAAAGGCCCCAAGGAGAAGGGGATTGCCTTAGTTGCAGGGCACCGAATCAACAAGAAGAAGAAGGAGAAGAAGAAGGAGAAGAAGGTCTCTTCGTCTTCATCCTCTTCCGAATCCGAGTCTGATTCCGAGGAAGATGGTAGCGGCTCTTCTTCCTCCGAGATGGCGAACTTCGTGCGAAGGATGATGCGAAGGAATCGACGTTTCAAGAGTAGAGATAACTCTAGTGAATCCAAACTTGATAAGACTAATGCATCTTGCTTTGAGTGTGGTAGAAAAGGGCATTTCAAGAATGAATGTCCGAAACTAAAGAAAAAGGAAGAGAAATCCAAAAGAAAAGAAGAGAAATCCAAGAAGAAGAAGAAGACCTTGAAGGCCACTTGGGATGAGTCATCCTCAAGCTCATCCGATGAAGAGAAGGAGGAGAAGAGCACAAGGCAAGTGGCACTCATGGCTCTTGGAGAGGAGAGCAGTGATGAATCTTCAAGCACCTCAAACGCGGCTTCATCATCTTCGGATGATGAAGAGGTAACTTCTCCCGAGCTTGAAAAATGTTACAGAGCAATTGCACGTTTAACTAGTATGCTTAAGAAATCAAAGAATAAGGTTAAAGCATTGCAATTAGAAATTGATCAATTGAAATTATCTAGAGATGATAACATTGATGATTTGCATGTTGAATTGTTAGAAGATGAAATCAAATCATTGAAACTTGAAGTTGAAAAGTTGAAATCCTCTAAGGTTGAGGAAGTCAATGTCTTGCATGATGACTTGTTAGTAGAAGAGAATAAATCTTTGAAGAGTGAAGTTGAGAAACTCAAGAATATTCTTGAGAAGTTCTCAACTAGCTCTAAGACCCTAGACATGATCTTAAATGCCCAAAGGGCGGTCTACAATAGGGTCGATATTGGTTACCGACCTAAGGAACCCTCATTTGTGTCTCTCATGTCTAGGACTGATATGAGACAATCTAGGACACCCAAAATTCAAAAGAAAGTGGTCAAGGCATGGGTGCCTAAGTCATGTTTAATTGATACTTTAGGTCCCAAGGTTTGGGTACCTAAAACTTCTATTTTTCGAATTGTGTAGGTTATGATTGAGGGGGAGCATCTATCAACTTGGTTCGTTGATAGTAGATGCTCCAAACACATGACCGGGGATAGATCATTGTTTACCACACTTCACAAGAAAAGTAGAGGTAATGTATCATTTGGTAACAATGGTAGTCTTAAGGTCATAGGAATAGGAGACATTCAAATATCCGAATGTCTTAGAATTTCAAATGTCCTTCTAGTCAAGGGGATGAAATTTAATCTCCTAAGTGTGAGTCAATTGTGTGACACGGGTTACACAATTGATTTCCAACCAAGTCAATGTCTAGTTAGACAACATGACACCTTGGACACGGTACTAGTAGGAGCAAGAGTAGACAATATTTATCAAGTTTCATTTAAAAGTGCTACTAATGCTTTTGCTAAGTGTCTCATGTCAAAAGAAGAAGAGTCCACCCTTTGGCACCGGAGACTAGCACATGTGAACATGAAGAACATCCGAATGTTGGCCAACAAGGGATTGGTTCGTGGCTTACCAAGCATCAAGTATGAGAAAGATAAACTTTGTGATGCATGTCAAATGGGTAAGCAAACAAAATCTGCACATAAAGGTAAAAGCGCTGTAAGTACTTCCAATGCATTAGATTTACTTCATATGGATCTATTTGATTGTAGTACCATCATATCATTGAATCGAAGTAGATATTGCTTTGTGATCATTGATGATTTCACTAGATATACATGGACTTACTTTTTAAAATATAAGGACCAAACCTTAGATGTTTTCATTTCTTTTTGTAGGAGGGTAGAAAATGAAAAATCATTAACAATTAAGACAATTAGAAGTGATCATGGAGGTGAATTTCAAAATCAAAGGTTTTTAAAATTTTGTCAAGATAGGGGTTATAGACATGAGTTCTCTACTCCTAGAACACCACAACAAAATGGTGTTGTAGAGAGGAAGAACCGTGTTCTACAAGAGGCTGCACGAAGCATGCTTAATGAGTACTCACTCCCGAGTTACTTATGGGCTGAAGCTGTAAATACAGCTTGCTATGTGCAAAACCGGATCCTCATTCATAGGTTTTTAGGGAAGACTCCCCATGAGCTTTGGTTTGGAAAACCACCTACGGTTAAACACCTTCGGGTGTTTGGTTGTAAGGTGTTCATTCTAAACACCAAGGATCATCTTGGAAAGTTTACGGCATAGGCTGATGAAGGGATACTAGTCGGGTACTCCCTCGTTAGCAAAGCCTATCAGTCTACAACAAGAAGTATAGACTAGTTGAAGAATCTTCTGATGTTGTCTTCGAAGAAATTCCAAAAGTCAATGGTCAACCAGAAGATGGAGTCCAATTCGAACTTAGGAGACTAAGTTTGAATGAAAGTCCAAATGTTGTTGATGGTGAAGAATCCGATGACGGTGAGCCTAGACGACCCATTGATCAGCCGGATCCTGAGGTTGAACTTGTGTCTAGTGAACCTATTCATGAAGCACCACCAACACCAAGGCAAACTAGATTAGCCTCTAGTCATCCCCAAGACCAAATTGTTGGAGACATCCATCATGGGGTTAGAACTAGATCATTCTTCCGGAATGAGGCTAATGAAGTTGCCCTAATTTCTGAAATTGAACCTAGAAAAATGATGAAGTATTAAATGATCCCGATTGGATCATTACAATGCAAGATGAACTAGGTCAATTTGAAAGGAGTCAAGTTTGGGACTTAGTCCCTAGACCTAAGAAGACCACCATCATTGGAACCAAATGGGTCTTCAAGAACAAATTGAACCATAAGGGAGAAATCATTAGAAACAAGGCACGCTTAGTAGCCAAGGGCTATAGTCAAGTTGAAGGTCTTGATTATGATGAGACCTATGCTCCCGTGGCACGATTAGAGTCCATCCTATTTATGCTAGCATTTGTAGCACATCGTGGCTTCAAATTATACCAAATGGATGTCAAATCGGCCTTTCTAAATGGTTTGATTAGAGAAGAGGTCTATGTCGAACAACCGCCTGGGTTTGAGAGTACCGAATTTCCAAACCACGTGTTCAAGCTCAAGAAGGCACTCTATGGCCTTAAACAAGCACCCCGGGCTTGGTATGAGCGGTTGTCGATGTTCCTAATTGAGAAGGGCTTCGTTAGAGGCCAAATAGACCCTATACTATTTCTACGAAGAGATGGTGATAATATTTTTGTAGCCCAAGTATATGTCGATGACATAATTTGTGGCTCAAACAATAGGGCTATTTAAATGAGTTTATTGGACACATGGAGAGTGAATTTGAAATGAGTCTAGTGGGAGAGTTGACTTTCTTCCTTGGACTCGAAATCAAGCAAACTCGTGATGGTATCCATGTGCACCAATCAAAATATACACAAGAAATGCTTCAGAAATTCAATATGAGTGATTCAAAAGAGGTAACCACTCCCATGGCCACAAACACAAGATTAGACAATGATGAGAGTGGTAAACCCGTTGATTTGACTTAATATCGAAACATGATAGGTAGTTTGCTATACCTTACAGCCAGTCGACCAGATATTTTATTTGCTGTAGGTATGTGTGCTAGGTATCAAGTCTGTGCCAAGGAATTTCACCTAATCGTTGTTAAGAGAATTTTGAGATATCTCAAAGGCACAATTGGAGTCGGTCTATGGTACCACCGTACCGAATCATTTGATTTGATTGGCTATACGGATTCCGACTACGCTGGATGTAAGTTGGACCGGAAAAGCACAAATGGGGGTTGCCAATTCTTAGGTTCGTCCTTAGTAAGTTGGTCAAGTCAGAAGCAACATTGTGTTGCTCTCTCCATGACCGAGGCAGAGTATATCGCCATGGGAGAGAGCGTATCACAATTGTTGTGGATGATACATACTTTAGAGGACTATGGATTGAGTTACAAGGGTGTGCAAGTGTTATGTGATAACATTAGCACAATTAACCTAACCAAGAATCCAGTCCATCATTCTAGGACCAAACATATTGAGGTGCGTCACCACTTCATTAGGGATCATGTAGCTAGGGGAGATATTGTACTCTCACATGTAGAGTCCAAATCAAACCTAGCTGACATTTTCACTAAACCACTCCCCAAGAATGAATTTAGTTTCCTAAGACGGGAGTTGGGGATGTATCGCGCCTCATAATTTCAAATTGCATTCAAACCTTTCATGATTATTTCGAAATTGTTGGGAAACAATTAGGTAAAGTTGGGGACATCTCACACAAACTATAAGGTTTAACAAAATGCTTTTGTTTGCTAGATATGGGGTGAGATGTTAGGATCAACTTAATTTCTCAAAATGTCAATGCATCCTTTGAGAAATTGAGTTGACGAGATAATAATCACTTCGGTGACCAAGTATGGGAAAAACCATTGCATAACATATGTATATATGGCTCCGTGAACATACTTGGGCATTCCAATCAAGGAAACTTGATTGGAAACTTGGATTGGGAACAAAACTTGATTGAAATTGCTTGAATGATTGTTGATTGAGTTTGACTCCATTTGGATGGAGCAAAGTGATTGCTGAACCTATAAGGACTTTTGATCCTCGTTCAGGGATCAATTTTAGTCATGAGATCATATCCAAGTTCGATCAAACTCATCAGATCACGTTGGAAAGTTTCAGAAAATCTGAGACTGAATGTTTCAGATCGAACCTGGGAGTTTCAGGAACCCTGATCGGTCACCCGACCGATCAGGAGTAGGGCTGATCGGTCCACAGACCGATCTGGCTCCACTCTGCAATGATCGGTCCACAGACCGATCAACGAGGCAAGCAGTGACTTTCCGAAATTTTTGACCAAGTGTACTGAGCTAGCTGGATCGGTCCCTGGACAGATCTAGCACCCTATGGTGATCGGTCCACAGACCGATCAGGGAGCTCAGAGGTTTTTCTCTGGACCCTACTATTCGTGTCCTGATCAGTCATCCGACCGATCAGGAGCGCGTCTGATCGTTCACCCGATCGATCAGGCCAAGGTCAGTCCGATCAGGCTATAGCCTGATCGGTCTGGGTGCCATCAGATCGAACGGTGATCCATTCAGACGCATTAAATTACGGTTGGTGGACCGATTAACTTCGTGAAACTTACCATTGCCAAACCCTAAGCGCTGAAACCACCCACTCGCGCAACCTTTGCTTCGTGCGAAAGCTTCCCAGTGCTTTCTTCTTCCTCAAGAGAGTCTCCGTGCGACGTGCAGTCCTAAGGAGTTCCTTCCGAACTCTGTTTTCTTCCTGCGGCGAGTCTCTCTTTGCGCAAGCTTGCTCTTACAATCTCCAAAACCTTCCCCAATGACACCTAAGTAAGTTTTTGGCTTCGTTTTTTTTTCTCAAAACAGTTCATAAACTATGTTTTGAAGCTAACCAAGTTTGGTGTGTTGTTGGTGTGGTGTCGTGACCTTCTTTGTCGTGACCTTCTTTGTCGTGACCTTACTTTCTCACCATATGATCAAATCTTGGTCCAAATGTGTTCCTTGATCCATCTATGTACTGTTAATTACATTCTCTGATTGGATCTTACTTTTCTTGATCAATTTGGTTCATGTGATTACTCGTTGTATGATCATCTCATGCATTTCTGATTAACACTATGACCAATTCAAATCTTTAGAAAGTCTTCTAAGGGTAAGGAACCCGTAGAGGGTAGCGCGAAGGGGAAAGCCCCTTCTTCTTCTGCGCCCTCCAGAAGGCCTCAGCCTTCTTCTAGCTTTCGTTTTCCTAATGCTGCATGTGAGCAAGCATATCAATCTCGTACCTTCAAGGTACTTCCCTGCCGATCCATTGACGTTCCATTTCTGACTGAGTACTGTCCCTCCGTCATGGAGATTGCCACTTTCTACAATCTAGGTTTCCTTCTTTCCTTGGAAAGAACTATCAACTTCGACCTAGTCTCTGAATTCTACAACAATCTACAGCAAGGTCCTCAAGGGGGTTTCGAGTTCACAACTCGAGTCAGCAAAAAGAACCTTGATTTCTCGTATGAGATTTTAGCGGAGTACTTAGGAGGTCGACGATCACCTAACCTCTATTCGATCTATCCCGAGCTTCCTGATCCTCTGCTGGCCCCATTTGCAGATGTTACCCCCGATTCCATCTATCAGCACTTCTTTGGCCATCCCCACCCGGCTAGTCTTGATGAGTTAGGTCCAGATTTCCCTACCTTTGCAGCCCTACGACTAGCTCCAGTTGACTACGCCCTTTTCAAGATAATCACAAACTGCATCTTACCCATCACTTCAAAGCCTTTGACTGAGATTTGACCCTATCACTGTCTTATGCTCTATGGCATGCACCGCCAGATGGACTTCGACATCATGGAGAGCATCTTCCAGTCCATCCTGTCCTATCGTGAGCCGAGTCGTCGCACGGTCTATATGCCGTTTGGTCATATCATCACTGACTGGCTTATGTTAGTTGGTGTTGATGTCACCAAAGGCAGGACCATGCCCATGGTCAGACAGGATTGTCGGCTTGGTCGCCGCGCTTTTGCGAAATCTGGCATTATTATTCGAGAGTGTGATGGAGCACTGGTATGGAAGGATGGGAGAGGACTTAGTGACCTACCTGGCGGAGCACCACATTTTCAGGCACCACCCGAGGCTGCAGCATTTCATGAGGCTCCTGCTGCTGACGCCGAGTATGACTATGAGCCTGACCCAGATCTACGATGGTAGATCTCCGAGCTAGACCGTACCCTCCAGGAGGATATTCATTTGAGGGAGCTCCATCGAGAGGAGACCCGCTCGGACTTCCGTTCCATTGATCGCCGACTGACCGGCGTCGAGTCTACTGTCTCTGGGGTTCAGGCATTGCAGCAGACTTGGTACGCAGAGTGGCGCCGCCATACATTTCCAGGGGATGCTCCTTCAGGCAGTGATGCACCAGGATCTGCTGATGCCATGATAGATGATCTTATGCACGATGACGACCCCCCCCACTGATGTTTGAGCGTGGATGTCTGCTGCCTCTTCTCTTGATCTGTGTACTAGACCATCTTTGGTCTGTTGACTTTTGGGTTGTATGCCCCTTGACTCGCTTATTGTGACCTTGTGCCACACGTCTCTGGATTTTGATGCCTGTGACTTGCATCATGTGATTTCTTTCGATGTTTTATGGCTTGATCTGTATGACTTTGATGCATATCTTATCCTATTTTAGCTGCTTAATGTTGATGCTATGAGTACTATCTGCATATTTGTTACTCTACTATCTTCAGGCTTATGATGCCATGATCGTATGATACATATGCATATTTTGCCATGCCTATATCTGTTTGTCATATGTATTCATATGCTTATCAAGAATCAAATTGTTGTTTTGGGATACCCCTAGGGTTGAGGGGGAGTATAGTTTAAACTTAACAGCCCTTCTAGACCCCTTTTCGGTGTTCGACAAAGGGGGAGAGTGTTGGTTGGTTAAGTTTAGGATGATCATGTTGTAGGGGGACGATCTGGATTCCCCTATGATTCTAAAGTTGAGCAATTAATTGAGAATCCCTAAACTTAAAATCGGGTTGTCAAACAACAAAAAGGGGGAGATTGTTGATGCAATCTGGCCCTGATTGTTGTTTTGGTGTTGACACCGATTTTAGTTTAGGTGGATGATTATTGATGATTATGATGAAGTCCTGATCGGGGATCAGGCATGGTATGGAAAATCCTAGCTTGGGGGGCTAGGTGTTGGAAAATCCTAACCTGGAGGGTTAGGTGTTGAAAATCCTAGCTTGGAGGGCTAGGTGTGTGAAAAGTCCTAATTCGGAAGAGGTGGGTGAAAAGTCCTAGCTTGGAGGGCTAGGTGAAAAGTCCTAACTTGGAGGGTTAGGTGCAAATTCCCATCTTGGAGAATTAGGTGAAAAAGTCCTGGCTTGGAGGGTCAGGTCCTAGCTTGGAGGGCTAGGTTTGGAAAAGTCCTAATCCGGAAGAGTTGGGTGAAAAGTCCTAGCTTGGAGGGCTAGGTGAAAAGTCCTAGCTTGGAGGGCTAGGTGAAAAGTCCTAACTTGGAGGGTTAGGTGCAAATTCTCAACTTGGAGGGTTAGGTGAGAAATCCTTAGCTTGGAGGGCTAAGGTGGTTGGAGCCCCCTGGATCGGTCTGGTGACCGATCAGGGAGTTGGCATGGTGCTCCTTCGTGGATCAGTCTGGTGACCGATCAGGGAGTATGTGTTTCACCCACTGACTGGCTCCTGATCGGTCTGGTGACCGATCAGGGAGCGAACAATGAGGTTGAGTTCCCTTGCTGATCTGCTCCTGATCGGTCTGGTGACCGATCATGATCACTGTGCAGATTGTTCTAGAGAACGATCCAGCATCGCGGGTTCCTCACTAAGATCGATCAGGATGGTGCCTGACCGATCAGGAGACACTCTGATCGGTCGGGTGACCGATCAGGAGGTCTGGACTGCGAAGCTCAGAAATCGACCAATAAAGGGGTGGATCGGTCCGGTGATCGATCCACAACCTGGGATCGGTCTGGTGATCGGTCCAGGAGAATCTCAAAGAAATCGCGATTTCTGATTGAGCGTTGGGGACCGATCAGGACGGAGCCTGATTGGTCTGGACCCAGCCTGATCGGTCTGGTGACCGATCACTTTAATTCAAATTGCACTGTCAGACGCTCTGATCGCGCCTGACCATATCCGATTCGCTGCTGTTTGCCTCTGATATTTGATTTACTGCTCTAACAGTCTGATTAAGCTGCAGGTGACAGGGGAGGATTCAAACACTCAAGGAGGGTTAATGGAGAGCTTTCCTTGGAGCAGGTTTGTCCGTTTTTCCATCTCAGGTTGCAACGGCAGAGCTGCAGACTGGAGCTGAGACTGGAGCTTGGCTGAGGGAAGCTCAGGGAGTCCAGGGATAGCTCAGTGGTAGCTGGCGTTGGCAGATGAGCAGCTGGGAGCTATAGGGATGGTGTCATCTGATGCTTGGTGGAGAAACAAAAAGGAGAAGAAGACTTCGGCTGAAGCAGAGAAGTGTTCGACAGTTTTCTGTGTTGAGCTTGCCGAAGTTCTTGCTGCGCTTTGTGTTTCTCCACAACTTGCTTGCTGTGTTTCTGAAATCCTCATCACTTTGAGCAAGCAACTGCAATCGAGAAGCAACCAGCTCTTACGTAAGTGCTGGGAGGAAAGAACAAGGGGCTTGGAGTCCAACAGTGAGAAGACACGAAGGAGGGAGTCCTTGCGTGAGATCGTCGCTGGGTGGAGCTCGGGATAAGCTCGCTGTGCTCTTGTCCTTGCTAGGTGCTGAGTAAGAGTATTCTCCGTGTTTCATTAAGCTTAACTCTATATTCTTGCTTGAAACGCTGTGGAGAGGTTTCTCCACCGAGAAGGAGGTTGCGTTATATCCGGTGAACACCGGGGCTTGATCTGCCGACGATCAAGGGATCGCCCACCTTAAGGGCACGCCAAGGAGTAGGGGCAAGTTATCCCCGAACCTTGTAAACCCTCTTGTTAGCGATCTTGGTAGCTGTCGTTGTTTGCTTTCATTTCTGTTTCTAGTTTACTGCACTGCTTCGTTTTCCTTTACTTCTTCCGCTGTACTACTGATAAGTTAAGTGCAGAAATCTTGATAAGTGCCAAAGGTAAAAGAGATTGGCTATATTCACCCCCCCCTCTCTAGCCATCCGGTTTCCAACACCCATAGCCTTGTGCAGCCTGGTAGACGAAAGAAGGCACAGATTGAGTCCAGACACAATGGCAAGGTGAAACTAAAATACAGCCGGTGCAAACAACTTGGTCATAATAAAAGGACATGTAGAATGCCGCCAGCCCCAAGGTCTTGAGTTAATTGGTATATGTAGTGACCCAATATTCTGATTGAAGTGTATATTTTGTATGGAGGAGAACTGAATGTATATATTTTGTATATTGTACAGTTGTGACTTGAAGAAGTATTTCAATATTATGATACATTTCTTCTTGTGTAATTTTATGTAAGCAGAAAAGATCAGTTGTGAAGTACTCTGATTTTTAAACCCACAATAATGTTATTTCAGGTCTTGAAGTCCTGAAGTCCTATGGTTTGTGAATATCTGTCATTTGAGGCCCTCTGTTTGTTTGCTTTGTTGATTCATTGTTCTGTGCCAACTGATACTGTATTAACACATAATTGATAATCATTAGGACTATGTTTAGAGACCAAAAATACGATCTCCTAGCTAAACTCTAACTACTGGTAATGAGTTTTGAGAAATCAAAATATCATAGGTCCATGATACAAACCTCCTGCTGTGCCAAATTCTTAAAATATGAGGTAATGATGTGCATGGAATTAAATTGTGGTATGCAATGTCTATTTAGGTACTCTCCTTCTTGTTTCATATTAAAAAAATTTTCACAACATGTATATTTATATAAAATATTTAATCATAATTTTATTAAATTATTTGCAATCTGAAATGAGATTATTGTTTCAAACCCTGCGTGGGCCTGAACATTATTGTTTCAAGCCCAGCGTGGGCCTGAAATGAGATTGTTTCAGGCCCAGCGTGGGCCTGAAATGAGATTATTTCAGGCCCAAGCTGGGCCTGAAATATTCTCATTTCAGGCTCATGCTGGGCCTGAAATAATATCATTTCAGGCCTAGCGTGGGCCTGACATAATCTCATTTCAGGCCCAGCGTGGGCGTGAATTCAAATTAGGGTAGAGGAAAAGTAAGGCTCAATATTACTTATAGTATCGACAAGATGACAGTTTATAGATTAGAGATTACACAAAAACAAGGATCGAAAGCAATGCTCCATTGGAGTATCAAAAGGATTACATACATTATAACTACAAATATACATTGTTTGTCATTACACTTACATTATACAACTGAATCATTTTGTTTCAGTCCCTGAGTGGGTTTCATAAAATACTTTTGTTTCAGGCCCACTGTGGTCCTGAATTAAAATGATTCCAACAAAAGCAAGGTTCAATATTACTGATGGGTTCGACAACAATTACAGATTATAGATTATATATGAGACAAAAATAAGGATCGAAAGCAATGTTTCATTGATTTGAAAAGGATTACATAGATTGTATAATTACAAATATACAATATTTGTCATTACACTTACATATGCATAGTATCAACAAAAATAATATTTACAGATTTAGCTTCCAGAACTTGTCTCTCATTATTTTATATCCCACCTGAAATCGATAATTTTTCATTTGCTTTTAGCTAAAATCTGTAGATCTTTGAAAGACCAAACTTTCAGCATACCGCATAATGAAAAAAGCACAATCCAACCTGAAAAAATAATATTCACATTGTTGTTATCTTATAAATCCAACCATGAAATCAATTGCTATTTTTAACAAAAAAAAAATATCATCTTACGATCTGCTTTGGGTGGGTCCTTCTACAACAATTTTATTGAACTCTGTCTCAGCTATGGAAGGCAATCCTTTATTCCATATCTTGTAATATGACTAGTTCAAATTTTTGAAAAACACCACCTACACAGATGTTACATTAGTAACAATTATATTGCATTAGTAAAGCTATATATATGAAATAGAAAACTTACAGTTTTTTCAAATTTGGCAGTGTACCCTTCTGTGGCGCCGAGAGAATTATAATGATGGATACTACGTTCCTCGAGGTCAATAATCATTAGATGCCAATGATCATCTACATTATTTAGAGGACAGATGATATATCTAATTGACTTATCCGTATCAGTAGCAATTGTTTGTTCAAATGCCTGAGCGTGAATCACCTCAAAAAGTTCCTATGTTTATTAAAAAGGAAGTGTCAGTGGACTAAATCATAGAAAAAAAATAACAAAATAAGTAGCTAATTGACTTACATCAAACCCCACCCCACAGAATATGGAGGGGTGGTATGGTGAGTTAGACGCTTTTGCTTCATTTACAAGAATTATCCAGTATGAATTTATGCAATCCCCGGTGGTGTAGTCATTCCAATCAAATATTGTCAAAAATGATTGCATATCTAATGAAACGGTCTCATTGGACCAACTAGATTCAACTCATACCTACATGCAAATAAGATAAGCAACTTAATAACAATGTGAATGATTAAATTTTATTAATGAATGTCAATAATCATCATTGTTTTACAAAATTTTCCAAACAAAATAACAACTAACTCACTTTAATTTACTAAGCTTTAATAATGTTTTAGCAATCTTTGCATCTTTATTCTTCTTAAAAAATGCCCTCAAATTCTTCAAGATTTTGCTTTTCACCCTTTGAAATTCTTTAGCTTTAGCTGCCTAGTGTTCAGATATGTTTGTTTGGGTGGAGGTCGCAGATTTTGTTGTTTGCGTTGTAGTATCTGAAATTGATGGGGCAGGAGCCTCGTTATCTTCATCTTCATCTTCATCTTCATCTTCATCCTGAACAACTTGTTTGCTCTTGCCTTTGGCCTGGTAGTCTGGTCTGACCTTAGTTAGTTTCCTTTTTTTGGCAAGTGGCTCAACTTCATCTGACCCTTTGCTTTCCAATTGTTTTTGCAGCTTCATGAGTCTTTGGTTTGCCTAAAGTATGATTGTCTCTCTTATAGCTATCCCTTTTTTTATTTTGCTCATCTTGGTCTTTAAGCTGCGAATCTTTGTCACCAATTATTTTATCCTTTTCAACAATGATTTCATCTTTTTGTTTCAGCTGGGACTCCTTCTCCGCAATTATTGTTTCATTTTGAGCAATAATTTGATCCTTGGCACTGATGGCTGTTGCCGTCTCACTTTTGCCTTCCTCCAAACTTTTAAGTGCTATATTTAATTGTTGCTGTAAGGTATCAATTTGTTCTTGTTTTTGTATACATAGATTGCAGGCTTCCATTTGTAAGGCCTGTAGCCTTCCTTGTGCTGCCTAGTTTCCTTCTGGTGCCTGCTGTAATACTTCACAGTGTACCTCAAGTGGTTGAGTTGGAGGAGAGTAGTCAGGTACCAAATCATGCTCTATATCAAACGGAATTAAATCAACAATAATTAAATTTGTGGTCATACGGTCTATCATCCTCTTGATACTCTCAACATGGGCATTAGGCCAAGTCCAGCGAAGTATTCTTGGCAATCTATGAGGATGTTCAGGAGCAGCAATACTAATATGTTCAGTAACCCATACCTACAACATCATTATAATCAGTAAATAATATCCATCATCAAATTATATGAGCAGGTATATGTACTCTAACTTATAGCCAAAATATTTGGAAATCCCTTGAGCAAGGGATCCTTGGCCGGTTGGGTTGAATCACCTACATGTGGTCTATGCCTCAATGTCACCTTCTTTTCAATGGCTTCCAACTGAGGAGCCATGAAATTGTATATGACATTGCACTAATTATAGTTTGGTAGATTGTCAAAATCATCTACGCAATCAATAAGTGACAGGGCAGGAATGACAAGTATGCTGCTAGTACCACAAAATAGCATTGTACAAAAAAATAGAGTATATACAACTGACAGTACAGCTTGTCATTGGATGTAGACTTTATTAGCAGTTTCTCCAAATGTCGTGCAGAACAACTGGAATCTTGAAAATACTCATTGCACAGTGGGCTGGAGGCCTCATTCAAATCAAGTTGGACTATCTCTCCATGGTCAGGTAGCCCTAGAATAAGTGATATATCAACCTTTGTGAAATTGAGTTTTTTCCCATGAAATACAAAGCTCTGTTCTTCTTCATCCCAATTATCAAACATGTTCTGAACCTGGGGTCTTACACAAGAACTAGTAGGAAGGTCGAGGACTCAAGAAAAGGGTGTTTCTCGAAACAACTGTTCTTGTGCTGGTGTGGGTGGAACAGAATCAATAAAATTTTTGAAATGGCAAAGGCTACTTTTCCAGTTCATTCGTTTACTTCGACCTCTATTGGCAAAACTAGTATACTCGGTATGCATTTTGATTTTTCGTTGTGTCAGCTATTTTTTCCCATGACTCCCCTAGGGACTTGTTGTTTCTTTGATTTGGTAGGAGCAACTTTCTTTGAAGATGATCTTTTTGGACCCATCCCGAACTTAGCAACCATCAAACAAAAAATTATTTTACACAAACAAAAATGACACTTAGAATTCGTTCATAAAATGACATCCTCAAATTCGGTCTTTTACTGAAAACTATCGCTAACCCTAGGTGAAAAGCAAGAACTAAAATGACAAACTACAATTTAGGGTACGTACAATTCGACTAGTCCGATGACGAGGATGTCGCCCACAACTACTCCAATGAAGACAAGCACGCTACCTTCAAATCGCAACAAATTAGGAGCTAGAAGACGATTGCTTAGCACTAGGCTCCCAAGGACGCTTTAAAGCTGAGTGACTGCTGGGCGTGATATAAAAGGATTTCAGGCCCTAGGCGGGGCTTTTTTCTTTATATGTATTATAAATATAATTTAGGTTATATATATTTTTATTTCTAAAACTAAAACTAAAACTAAATTTGTTATATATCATATATGTTTCTGATTTATCATGTGCATTTTATTGATTATGTATTTATATTTAATTTTCAAGGCTCTGAAATGTCAGATAAGCAAAACCCACCAATGAATGAAATTTTTTGTTCCCCATCTTATAAAAAAATATTAATTATTTACAATGATTTATTATTTAATTAGGTATATCAGTGGGTTAGGTGTCCAAACTTTTAATAATTCTATATCACAATGCGATAGGAGAATGATATAGGTATATCAGTGGGTTTTGAGCAAAACCACTGATGGACCTACCATATTTGGAATTCTGAAAACCCTAAATCAGTAGACAGGGTAGAGCTAGGAGATGATATTTTTGGTGTCCAAACTTCTAATCATTCTGTATCACCAATGCTATAGGAGTAGTTTAGTTATATCAGTGGGTTTTGAGCAAAATCCACTGATGGACCTACCATATCTGGATATCTGAAAACCCTATATCAGTAGACAGGGTAGACCTAGGAGATGATATTTTTGGTGTCCAAACCTCTAATCATTCTGTATCACCAATGCTATAGGAGTAGTTTAGTTATATCAGTGGGTTTTGAGCAAAACCCACTGATGGATCTACCATATCTGGATTTCTGAAAACTCTATATCAATAGACAGGGTAGAGCAAGGAGATGATATTTTTGGTGTCCAAACATCTAATGATTCTATATCACAATGCTATAGGAGTAGTTTAGGTATATCAGTGGGTTTTGAGCAAAATCCACTGATGGACCTACCATATCAGGAATTCTGAAAATCCTATATCAATAGACAGGGTAGAGCTAGGAGATGATATTTTTGGTGTCCAAACCTCTAATCATTCTGTATCACCAATGCTATAGGAGTAGTTTAGTTATATCAGTGGATTTTGAGCAAAACCCACTGATGGACCTACCATATCTTGATTTCTAAAAACCCTATATCAATAGAGAGGGTAGAGGTAAGAGATGATATTTTTGGTGTCCAAACATCTAATGATTTTATATCACAATGCTATAGGAGTAGTTTAGTTATATCAGTGGGTTTTGAGCAAAACCCACTGATGGACCTACCATATCTGGATTTTTGAAAACCCTATATCAATAGACAGAGTAGAGCTAGGAGATGATATTTTGGTATCCAAACATCTAATGAATCTATATCACAGTGCTATAGGAGAATGCTATAGGTACATCAGTGGGTTTTGAGCAAAACCCACTGATGGACCTACCATACCTGGAATTCTCAAAACCCTATATCCGTAGACAGGGTAGAGCTAGGAGATGATATTTTTGGTGTCCAAACCTCTAATCATTCTGTATGACCAATGCTATAGGAGTAGTTTAGGGATATCAGTGGGTTTTGAGCAAAACCCACTGATCGACCTACCATATTTGGAATTCTGAAAACCCTATATCAATAGACAGGGTAGAGCTAGGAGATGATATTTTTGGTGTCCAAACCTATAATCATTCTGTATCACTAATGCTATAGGAGTAGTTTAGTTATATCAGTGGGTTTTGAGCAAAATCCACTGATGGACCTACCATATCTGGATTTCTGAAAACCCTATATCAATAGACAGGGTAGCGCTAGGAGATGATATTTTTAGTGTCCAAACCTCTAATCATTCTGTATCACCAATGCTATAGGAGTAGTTTAGTTATATTAGTGGGTTTTGAGCAAAACCCACTGATGAACCTACCATATCTGGATTTCTGAAAACCCTATATCAATAGACAGGGTAGAGCTAGGGGATGATATTTTTGTTATCCAAACATCTAATGATTCTATATCACAATGCTATAGGAGTAGTTTAGATATATCAGTGGGTTTTGAGCAAAACCCACTGATGGACCTACCATATCTGGAATTCTGAAAACCCTATATCAATAGACAGGGTAGAGCTTGGAGATGATATTTTTGGTGTCCAAACCTCTAATCATTCTGTATCACCAATGCTATAGAAGTAGTTTAGGTATATTAGTGGGTTTTGAGCAAAACCAACTGATGGACCTACCATATCTGGATTTCTGAAAATCCTATATCAATAGAGAGGGTAGAGGTAAAAGATGATATTTTTGGTGTCCAAACATCTAATGATTCTATATCACAATGTTATAGGAGTAGTTTAGGTATATCAGTGGATTTTGAGCAAAACCCATTGATGGACCTACTATATCTGGATTTTTGAAAACCCTATATCAATAGACAGGGTAGAGCTTGGAGATGATATTTTTGGTGTCCAAACATCTAATGAATCTATATCACAGTGCTATAGGAGAATGCTATAGGTATATCAGTGGGTTTTGAGCAAAACCCACTGATGGACCTACCATATCTGGAATTCTCAAAACCCTATATCAGTAGACAGGGTAGAGCTAGGAGATGATATTTTTGGTGTCCAAACCTCTAATCATTCTGTATGACCAATGCTATAGTAGTAGTTTAGGTATATCAGTGGATTTTGAGCAAAACCCACTGATGGACCTACCATATCTGGAATTCTGAAAACTCTATATCAATAGACAGGGTAGAGCTAGGAGATGATATTTATGGTGTCCAAACCTCTAATCATTCTGTATGACCAATGTTATAGGAGTAGTTTAGTTATATCAATGGGTTTTGAGCAAAACCCACTGATGGACCTACCATATCTGGATTTCTGAAAACCCTATATCAATAGACATGGTAGAGCTAGGAGATAATATTTTTGGTGTCCAAACATCTAAAGATTCTATATCACAATGCTAGAGGAGTAGTTTAAGTATATCAGTGGATTTTGAGCAAAGCCCACTAATGGACCTACCATATCTGGAATTCTCAAAACACTATATCAGTAGACAGAGTAGAGCTAGGAGATTATATTTTTGGTGTCCAAACCTCTAATCATTCTGTATGACCAATGCTATAGGAGTAGTTTAGGTATATCAGTGGGTCTTGAGCGAAATCCACTGATGGACCTACCATATCTGGAATCACAAAACCCTATATCAGTAGACAGGGTAGAGCTAGAAGATGATATTTTGGTGTCCAAACCTCTAATCATTCTGTATGACCAATGCTATAGGAGTAGTTTAGGTATATCAGTGGGTTTTGAGCAAAACCCACTGATGGACCTACCATATTTGGAATTCTGAAAACCCTATATCAATAGACAAGGTAGAGCTAGGAGATGCTATTTTTGGTGTCCAAACCTCTAATCATTCTGTATCACCAATGTTATAGGAGTAGTTTAGTTATATCAGTGGGTTTTGAGCAAAACCCACTGATGGACCTACCATATCTGGATTTCTTAAAATCCTATATCAATAGACAGGGTAGAGCTAGGAGATGATATTTTTGGTGTCCAAACCTCTAATCATTCTGTATGACCAATGCTATAGGAGTAGTTTAGGGATATCAGTGGGTTTTGAGCAAAACCCACTGATCGACCTACCATATCTGGAATTCTGAAAACCCTATATTAATAGACAGGGTTGAGCTAGGAGATGATATTTTTGGTGTCCAATAATTTTATGATTCTATATCATAATGCTATAGGAGTAGTTTAGTTATATCAGTGGGTTTTGAGCAAAACCCACTGATGGACCTACCATATCTAGATTTCTGAAAACCCTATATTAATAGACAGGGTAGAGGTAAGTGATGATGTTTTTGGTGTCTAAACATCTAATGATTCTATATCACAATGCTATATGACTAGTTTGCAATAGGAGGTTTTTAGGTATATCAGGGGGGTTTTATGTGCACACTAAGTATCAATAATTATGAGTTATGTTCTATAAAGGTATCAGTTAGGACAGAAAGATGCAGTCAGATTTATACACCTATACAACTACAAATTTATTGTCCGCCAACTTTAATTAGAAGGATTTTATAGTTAACAGAGACCCTGAAATTGTCCTAGTTGAGGCTCACGGTGGGCCTAAAATCACTTGATTTCAGGCCCACCGTGGGCCTGAAATGAAGCTATTCATGCCCATACTGGGCCTGAATTGAAGTGATTTCAGACCCACCATGGATCTGAACGCATTTTATTTCAGGCCCACCGTTGACCTGAAATCATTTTATTTCAGGTCCACCTTAGGCCTTAAATAAAATAATGATTTATATAATAAAATTCTATATTTATCTACAAGATGTGACCAAATCCTCTCATTTTATTTAATTATTTAATTTTATCAAAACACTCTTACAGTTTTTATAATTTGAAACAAGTTTATTAAATTTATGGTAGATATAATCCATCTTACTAACTAAATACAGATTGCATACCAAATTCAATTACTTCGAGACCATTAAGTCAAATTTTCAAATTATATTGCAATAGGAGTGTTGTAAATCCATCTGTGGGTTAGAGTTAACCAAAGAGATGTTATTTCTGGTGTGCAAACTTAATCCCATTCAATATGAGTTATGTTATCTTACCGTATCAATTGGTACACAACATTACATCAACTCGATGTGATTCAACATCACACAATTATTTTGTATTTCAAGACAATAAATTATATTCATACAAATTACAGAATTTCTATACAAATGGAGCTCAATCACCAGCAAAGGATTTTTTTTACAACAATACTTCAAGTGATTGAGTCTCATGTTTTACAATACATGTCCCTCATAATATTAACTGTCAGATCAAATCTCATTTTGGTCATATCTCCTTGTTTGAAATCCATCTTCTCATCATATAGGAGACATCGGACGTATTGCATCACAAAGAAGGCACAATCCATGCTGAAAATAACAAACAGTATTTCTGATTTCAATAAGTGGGGTTATAAAATACTTTCATGATTTTATAATTTTGAAACTCTTCCTCAGTTACTTACCTATGTCCTTGTTGGGGACATTTTTGTCTGACGGAGGGCCATTTGTCCAAGGGATGATGACTTTGTAGATATGGATGAATAACCGTAAGTTCCTCGCGAGTATATTGTTTAAGTTCTTTTACCTGTAAAATATATTATGAATTTCAATGACATTTTTGACCAAATGATGAACATATATATGAATAAAGGTAGGTTGCTCACCGCTGAGTCAAAATCATTCTTATATTTACGGTCACTAGCAAGAGAATTTAAATGATTGAAAGTCATTGCTTTTGTATCCACCGCCAACAAGTGAAAGTGTGTATTATCACTGCACAAAGATATTAAAATATATCTAAACCCTTGTTCTATCATATCAGTCTTCATCACTTGTTGCAGGGAAAACTTTCTTGACGATCTTATTGAAGCCTAAAAATTTGCATACTCAAAATTATTATTAACCACATCATAATATTAGGTCTTCTACAATCTATTAATTGATACTAATTTACATCACTTACTGTGAAGAAGGTTGAACAATATATTGACTTGTTGTATGGCTTACCACATGTGGATGCTCCCCTAAATATAATTTTACAGAAGGCATCAATGACCTCGCCTTTTGTAAAAACCTCTCCATTGAGGATTTGTAAGAATGAATGCAATTCAAAGCAAAGGGTGCATCCTCCCAGATAAATTCATTAGCCAACCTGCCAAGTAAATTGATAAGATTATATATTAAAGACCCAAATATATTAACTAAACTATGTTTGATAACTTACTTTAGGTTCTCCAATTTATTTATCAGGTAGCCCACTTCTTTACCTTGTTTTTTCTTCTTCGAATTCATAAAATGCTTCTTCACAAACTACATCGATAAAATTTACACCAACCTAATTAATGAGCAAATTCAATAAATTTGACATAATTTATATGAAAATAACTCACATACATCAATTCCTTGTTGCCTCATTTTGTATAGTTCGGAGGTCCTTCTTTTTTCCTCCTCTATATCTTCTTCAGACATGACTTCCATTACAGTAATGGTTTCTCTTGCTTCATCCATGTCCTCGTCACTAAGTTCCTTTTTCCCTTGTCCATAACATTTGATATTTGTTTCTTGCTCCGCTTCCCCTTAGGTAATAGCTGGTGCCATACTGGACTATCAATTGGAGTATCCCTGTAATCATACCGAGTTCGGTCACGTCCTCTCCTTGTTCTACAAGATACTGGATCAGAAAGAGGAACGACTACAGGATAGCTTTCTTGACCCTCCATCCCCTTTTTTCAATAATTGAAAGTAATTCCTTAACCCTTTCATTCAAACATATATTCTCCTCTGTTAGCTCCTTGATTAGGTTGTCTTTAATAATGCATTCACCATATAGCCTTACATCTTCTGTGTGATGTCCTTGTGATGTCTCCATTGCCCGTGGCATGTCATCACCAATAGCAAGGTTCTCAAACAATGTGTTTTTATGTAGGTTAGGAATTATTTCAACGATCACCTGTCAATTACCAAGTACACAAATTTTACTGCCTCTATATCAAACTAACATAGATCAAGTTTAGAATAATTACCTCTCCAGACCTGATTTGGTCGACAAGGTCCCTCACCCTACTAATATGCGAAGGAATATTCCTCCACTTATTTATTCGGGCTCCTTGAACATTGTATGGTTTTTGAATGGGTGCATGCTCCAAAAACTATGCCTACACAAAGTTTTCTAAACAATTACATTAATGACAGCAAAATATTCTAAAATTTATCAAGAAAATTCTACTCACTGTCAAAAGCCCAGCAAATCCCTTTAGGTAAGGGAGGTTGGTGGTGCTCTGGTTTCCCTGAGTTGATGAAAATAAGTCCCCAATCTTAGGTAATTGTGGAGACAAAAATTTATGGATTGCTTCCACCCAGTTGAATCTACCAAGATTGTCATAATCATCTACTATATCTACAAGACCTAGAGGGACCTTATATGTACTAGACGAAAATAAAACACAAACAAATATATACAAAATATATAATTTACAAACTAATAACACATTATCCTCTGATTCAACACTTTTAGAATAATGTTTAAGTAACTCCTCAATTCTTGTTCTGGTAGGTTGTTTTTCTTTTGAGAAGTAAGTACGATAGAGGTCACCCAATGCTTTCGTTGAATTAATAGGGACTGAAACACCACGGTCCCCTATACCTAGTAACAAAGCAACATCTCGTCTGGTGAACGCAACCGGTACACCTGAAACAATTAAAATATTTAGTTATCATCAAGAATATAGGCTTTAAATTTTTTTCCCTTTGGGCCTGAAATGAATTCATTTCAGGCCCACGTTGGGCCTGAAATGATTTGATTTCAGGCCCAACGTGGGCCTGAAATGATTATGTGGGCCTGAAATGAATTCCTTTCAGGCCCAACGTGGGCCTGAAATGATTCATTTCAGACCTACCGAGGGCCTGAAGTAAAATCACTTCAGGCCCTCGGTAGGCCTGAAATGATTTTATTTCAGGCCTACCGAGGGCCTTAAGTGAATTTCACTTGAAATGAAATCATTTAAATTGATCAAATATAAATCATTTAAGGTCATCTATATCCAAGTTTTATCTTACGATAGATATTGTTTACAATTCATAATTCAAACTATTACCTGATAATTTAAAAACTTGCAATATTGAATCCTAACTTTCAAATATATTAACCAAAATTCCACGGATATGCTGCAATTCTTGTATGTCCAAGAACAAACTGAAGGGCAACTCTTTGATCTTCGCAATGTGTCGACCATTTAAAATTTCAAATGCTTGAAAAAATGTTTAAAGTGGCCTAAAACACTGCACCAATGTAATTTTTGTCCAAAGTCATCTGAACCCTACAGTTTTTATACATTACAAATTTATTCAGAAAAAATAAGTTTAAATATTTTCACAAACTATGTTGTTCTTACCTAAGTCTATCGCTAACATACCTTGGTGGATAATGCCAAGGAAGAAGACGATGAACCACCCACAGACCTTTTTCCTGCCATTATCATAAAAATCAACCATGCAGAAACCCTAACCCCTCCTTTGATAGTGCCGAGTAGTCTGGACTTCAACGTTAACACTTAAAGTCGCCTCAGGATCACACACTAACACTTTCGATACTTGCCTAGGTTTTGGTTGGGCGGAGGGATTGGAGGGATGACCTCACCACTATAGCACAGCTAGGGCACGCACAATCTCCTCCACCTTCGACAATATCGTTTACGTTGTTGCGCTGAGAGAGAATGGAGAAAATTTCAACTACCTGTCCATCCGAACCACAAAATATTACTTTACTGCTAAAGTGGTTCGGATGTCTCGAAAATGTGAATAGAAAAAGATATTTTGTGGCGAGAGGGGTATAATAGGAAGTTCACTTAAAGGGCTGTGCCCTTTGGTAAAATAGAAACCATGGTACGCGAATTGGTAATTTCCAATTCTTAGGTACGCCCTTTGGTAAATAGTCGCTTGATCTTCTAAGTTTTTCATGTTTTTCACGAAGAATATGAAGAACAGCGGTGAACCGCCGCCATCTTCAAGAACTGTCGCGTTCAATCTAATTTTAGGTCAAATCGCCATGATATAATCGAGTATTTTGGTCGGATAATCGATTACCAAGCTTAAGTTTGAAAACAGAATCGATTATAATCAATCAAATCAATTGACAATTTTTGCCATTTGATTCACAACTTTAAGTCACAATAAAATTGTGCTTTCAATCGATTAGGAACTTTTCTAATCGATTAACAACATAAAATTATGAAAAAAATTGATTGGAATCAATCAACATAAGTAATTGAAGTGACCACCCACTAATCGATTGTCAATATTGAAATTGAGCATAGAAGGCTCTAAGATGAGATCCATTGGCTGATTGGTTGTTGACAACCAATCAATTGCCATGAAGTTTTAATCAATTGAGAAAATGTGACATCGAATACAAAAAGTTTAGTAGTCGACTAGTAGCATTGATTGGGTGAAACCAATCGATTAATGATCCTAAAGTCGCTTATGGTATGCTTTTGAATCGATCGTGGTAATCGATTAGGTAACACCAATCGATTGTCATATGGTATCAATCGATTGATAAGTCTAATTCTTGAATGATTAATATTGATTAAATGTTTATCTGTTCGATTAAAGTTATTATAATTTTCTTGGGTCTATCTACACACATGTTACTAAATATTGTATCGACGAATAGATCTAGGAATTAAAGGTGGATTGGACTAGACTATAAGTACGGAAGAGATGGGGTTTAATGGACTAAGTAAAAATTTTATATAGGTGATTGTACTTTTTTTAATTGTACTATTAAAGAAGTATAATTGAGATCTTAAACCGGGTGAGCCTCGGATAATCCTACTTAAAATTCGTCCCTGAAAAGATATCAAGTGTAGTTCTTAGTCACCATATAAAAAGGGATAAAAATTAAATCAGCATCCTTTATTATCGTTAACAAACTACAAGGAATCTACACTATCAGCATGATTAATAGACAGTTTACTTAATCATTCGGTTTAGTTTAAGTCAATTCTATCCTATTCTTTTATAATTAGTCTAATTTTCATGGATTATACTCAACATTTATTTTCCTCTTTTATTTCGTTGATTTCTTCCTTTTTCCCGTCCTTTATTACATAACGTCATTATGTTCAGTAGATTTTACAAGATCAATGCTCAATCGATACCTCCATTCATCTCGGGCTAATGATATTCATCTTATACTAATCTCATTTATCTAAACTCAAGCATTCTATGTCGATCCAATATTCCAATCACAAAAACAAAATATATTTATCTTTAATAAATTTAAATATATATTTTCACTTATTTTCTATTAGTTCAATTCAAATTTCAAAACACAAACCTCTGTCCTACCAAATCAGGCTTATGTCGTATGGATCCTACACACATGTCGGAAGATGACTGAGATAAATTGTATTGACTGGTGGACACTGGATTTCGAGGCTCCCATGGTGGGGGTCGACACCGAAACATGGAGTCGTCATCACTTCAGGTTGCTCTCCGAAGTCCACATCCACCGTCCCTCCTCAACCGTCATTCCTTAAAATAAATTCTCTAGATAAAGCACATTTTGACCACGTCACACTTGCCAATCATGAGATTTTCTTACATTAGGCCCTCTCCCCATCCATCATTGCTTTGGTTGCAGAGAGATAATTTTGCATCCGTTTATTGAGTCATGCTCAAAGCAACTGAGCACTGAATCCCCCTTTCCGCTCCACTCTTCTTCATCTCGCTTGCTATTTGCTTTAGGCACCGCTTTGCTTCGCTCCCAAATGGGAATACCTAAAGCCCTAAGCAGAAAATCCACCACCGGCAATGAAACCTCCCGATCCTCTGCCTCTCAATCGGTGTTGATGTTAGGGAGAGCCATATCCAATTCTTTGCCCATTTTTGGGGTGTTCCAATCCTTGCTGATTCATGACTCTAGCAAATTCAGAATTATACCAATTGGGTTCATGCACTGCCACCACTAAAATCCAACCAATATAACTCAAAATCTTTTTGATGCAAATTTAGAATTTGGGCTGGGCTATAGCCTAGGATATCCCATGCACAAATCCATCTCTGATTGTATCAGCCCAAAAGAAATCATATTAGGTAGGTTTGGTGTATTTTATGTCAGTAGATGTATATCTATATTAAAAGTAATTGATTCAAAGAAAAATTATTTTTATATCATATATATGTTCAAGGTAGCATACAACTATACAACAAAATTTATTTTGCTAAGATCATGAGCGAAATATGTTGACCCAAAAGAAGGCATATTGCATGGCTGATTAAGGAAATTTTAAGTTATGGACAATTTATAATTTATATAAAGTGTCATGTTATGTACATTTGATGATAACCTGATCTCAGATTTATCTTGAAATACACTGATATATCCTTTAGCTAATCATGTTGGGTATGGCTTGGCGGGTTTCCTAAGCGAATACTTGGTTGTCCTTGAGAGACCTCTCCATGTCAACGAATTAAAAAAAATTTAATCCAAATGGAGACCCGTCTCCCAACGACCATCTCGTCATCGTATCGTTCAGTACGAATTACAACTTGGCCAATCACAAAGATCGAGCCTTGTAATTCTCCTAACCAAACGACCGCGGAAAAGATGACGAGTGGATCGCCGGTTTTTACGTTTATTATCGAGGTCCATAATACGATTAATTATTACAATTAATTATCAAATAATTAACACGATAATAATTAATCAATCACATAAAATGACGAAGCAAAATAATATAGCCGAGAGAGAAATATACCTCTCTTTACCTCGTAGCCTTCTACCTTATGTCCCTCCCCTCCCGGACGTCATGTGGGCGACGAGCTACCGAGAACTGGGATCACCAAGGCATACCAAACAATCTTCTTCTTCCTCACCTTACAAAACCCTAGCTTAGGGTTTTGCCGTCGGTCACTTCTCCTCTACTCGTGCACCGCCGGCCCTCCAAGGTCCACCAAGGCTGCCGGCCACCGAGCTGCTACTAAGGAGAAGATAGGGAAGAAGATGGAAGAGAGAACAACTCACTTCCACCAACACAAATCCGGCCACCAACCCTTCTTGGTTGCGCCGCAACCTAGCATCACCGCCCCTCCTTGCGCCGGTCGTCGCCTCTTGTTCTTCCCTCGCCGTGCACCACAAAAGGGAGAAGACACTCCTCCCTTTGCCTAGTGGAAGTCGGCTACCTAGTGGAAGAAAGAAGAGGAAGAAAAGATGGAAGAAAGAAGGAGGAGAAAAGTTTCCACCTCCTTCACCCACCGGCTCACTAGGAGAGAGAAAGGAGAGAGGTTGTGGGGAGAAGCCTTGTGTTGGATGATTGATCAATTAGCCTTGGTTTTTTGATCCCATGGGGTATATATAGGGCTAAGATAGGGACCAAGAGGAGGAGTTGGGTCTTGGCCCACTAATGGATCTAAAACCAATTCATTAATGAAGATCCATTCCACTAAAGGATCTCCATTGAACTTCCTCACCAACCCCATATTTTCATATGGGCTCCACCTATTATGAGTCATCCATTCCCTCGTGTTTAAGATATCGAATGCCCGTCGATTAATTAAAATTACTGACAATTTTAATTAATCAACTTCTGGCTCCTTGTCTAGTACCACTCAACCTTATCATCATGTCGAATCAAATCCACCTGCAGTGTTTAACATGATGAACCTTATGAGTTCATCAAGGGGTCATCATCATCCCAATTCACCAGGACACGAATTCCGTCAATAATCAACGACACACCATATAATTAATATTATTTCCCAACCTACCGGGCCTATCGATTTAACAGAATAAATCTCACCCATTAGTAAATCAAAGAAATAAATATTAATAATACGTGCCCGTTATTATATCGGGATTCAGGGATTGTACTCTATAATAAATCCGAGATCCAATCCAATTATTAAGTCAGTACAAATTGGATGATCTCTAGTTTTGGTCATGCTCAATGCACACAAAGCACACTAGTGTAATTCTATGGTTAAGATAAACCACACTAATTGCACTACAACCATCCCGATGGTTTGTCCAAATTCATCTCGGTTGTGGGCCTTTTACTTATACTATGCAAGGGACTGATAACACGATATTCCGTGTGTCACCACACACCATGTTATCTATAGTGCACAGTATTGGACTTTTATGCATATACTAATATAAATACGCATCTAGTGTTGTTGTGATTCTCTTTTCAAAATATAGATGATCTTATATAAAAAAGAGCAAGTGTTTTAGTATACACATCTGACAAATCAATCAAGTCCTCAATACGAGGTCAGGTTGTCACGCCTCTAGGGTCTATGTTTAATTAAAAATCGGGCAGTATCTCTCCTGTACAGTAGGCAATATGAATGTCATAATATATATCTATCTCATCCACATCATATGGCATAGCCAACACGACTGGAAACAACAGAAATAAAATACTAAGACCATTTTGTAGTTGCTTCAGACGACGGTTAGTCCTTCTAGAGCGTCCTGACTCTAATACCACTTGTTGGATCGAGGGTCGGCAAGAGGGGGTGAATTTCCCCTGAAAAATAAAATAACTCTTTTATCTAACTTTGACAAAGATATTTGTTACTCTAAGCAAAAATAACAAAACATAAAATAAAATAGAGCAAACTGAAAGAAAGAGACAATCGGATTTACTTGGTTTGCAATCGGGGAGGTTGCTAATCCAAGGATGAATATAGATCGATTCTCCTAAATATATCTCCTTTGGGCGGAGAAGCCTCTTACACGTGGAAAGCTCAGAAAAAGAAGAAAACACTACAACCAACTAGTTTGCTATTGCTTGGAATGTGTTGGATGTTGAAATTGAGCTTCAGGGGTCTATTTATAGCCCCGGTGAAAACTATTCATTTGCTGATGTGGCAGTTACAGGGCGCCCGAGTGGTCTTGGGTACCTGACACATGGCCCGAAACTTTATCCAAAGGCAACGGTCACAAATGACTAGAAACAGCCTTATTGGGCACCTGATAACACACAGGCGCTTGAGTGCTCAGGCGCCTAGTGGTCAGGTGCTCGAACTCCCAAGCGCCCGTGAGCTTACGGGCGCCCAACAGTCCTCTTGGTCAGCCAATGCTGACCAGTCTTCGACTTGAGATGCTTCGCCTTCTTAGGTGATTCTGGCTAACCGGAGTTAGGCTCATCCAAACCCGATTCCGACCTTTCGCCCCTCGAGCGTCCTTCCTCCCGGCTTCTCGTCCCTCGTCCCTCGGACACCACACGCATCCATCTTGCTCCATCGACGTACTCTTCCGCAGAGCTCTGTGTCCCTCGGATGCACTGAGCTCGTCGGCTCCCTTTCTGTGTCATCATTCTCGACCGCTACATCTTTCGCTCGATTTCTTGTGCTCCTAAGTTCCTGTACACTTAGACACAGGGATTAAACACACCAGGACCTAACTTAAATCGGTTGATCACATCAAAATCAATCAGAGATACTTACACTTTCAACCAAACAATCATCACATTAAGTCCTTTCATATTAAAGTCAAATCTATAATTCACATAGGTCATTAATAGATTATTAATAAATAATCTAACAAGGAGGATCATACACAAGGTAGTGCAGTCTTAGTGGATCAAAATGATCAGATACTGGATAGAAAATCAGATGAGTTAATCTGACAGAACATTTGATGGGCAATTGGACTGGATATCAAATAAGAAAAATCTTGGTGGGTCAATCGGACACTAAGAAGAAGAAGTACTTTAAACAGATCAACTAGACTGAATGCTTAGCAAAAGGTAAATAAAGGTAAGTTTCTGTAGTAAAGAGATCCAAAAAGGCATGCCCTCACTAAAGGCACAAACTTAGACGACGATCCGACTAAGGGTTTTGCTTGAATTCAAAGTTGAAACTGGGCAATTGATTAACTGACTAAAATAGAATATGCATATATTGTACTATAGATTATGCTAACTCAATGTCAATGTTGCAAAACATGAGTTCAATTGATTTGAAGTTGACGTAGAACATGCCCAGATAAGCCTAATAAGTTGATGTGTCATGGATTGCTGATGTGGCAGCAGATGTGGTAAAGGATCATATTGAACAAACCCAGTTAACAGATGAGTCGGATGAAGCTGGTGCTAGACCTGGTAACGTTGATGTTGATTTCCACTGGTGTTGATCTGGGCGAGGATAACACTAACTTAGAGATAAGGTCAGATTTAAGCCTATGAGGAAAGCCGACGGGAGAATCAAGTCCATAAGGAAAGACAACCAAAGAATTAAAGAGCTGAATAAAAAATTTTTTGGTTAGAATTCAAAAGATAATTCTTCTACCATCATCTTAATCGTGTGATCAAAAAAAAATATCCGGCAATTTGTGCTCTCCGACAACCTTCAACGTACCTTGAATCTTAAGTTGTCTGTGTGAGATGGTTGAGTTGTTGTCGAAGAGAATGCAAACTAATATAATATTGGCGAGGCTAGAATTCGACACTATCTTCGTAAAATGATATTGCTCCGCTACAGGTGCTCACGAATAGCAGCACTTCAAATTTCAAGACCAGCAAACCTTCAACACTTCAAATTTCGAGACCATCAAACCTTCTCATAGGCTTTTTGGACTCTGGATGCAAAAGATGAGATGTATGCCTTTTGAACTCTAGATGATTGAATGAATAATTCTAGCATCCAAGGGGTTCTATTTATACAAGAGAAGAGGTGAGGTATCCTTCAGATAACCCTTTCATCTCAGTCGCCAGATGAAGTACAAAGTGCTCCAACAAAGCGTCCATTGCACGCGTGCATACGTGACGGGTAGCAAGTGGCGGGCTCGCAGATGCGAACGCCTGCTCGCTTATGAAAAGAGAACACCTGTGTGTTTTCTTTTTTTTTTAACTACTGATACGGTTGAATAGTTGGGGCAAGCTCGGGGGATGAAGAAGCTGTGTGGCGCGACACATCGGATCGAAGCGACCCGGGCCTCAGGGCCCCCCCTTCGGGGGACGTGCCGGAGGGTCAACTAGAAAACTCCCCGGGATCACCTCGAGGAGTTGGGCCCCGAGGGCGCCTCAAGATTTGCAGCGCTCGCACTCACCCGGGCCAAAAGACCTCGAGATCACCTCGGGAGGCGGAGCCCCAGTGATGACCGACCTCAAGTACTGACCCCCCTCCTTGATTACAGATAAGCATCCCCGCTATAAGGAGTCATCACGACCCTTAAATATCGCAACGGGTCGAAGCGTAATAACGGCGTAGACTGTTTTAAAAGCTACCCAGTAACCGCCGAAGGAGGGGGCAATATGGCTCACATCGCGGAAACGTGGCACAGATCGAGGGAGCATGCTCAGTCTACCTCCATCGGTATAAAAGGTAGCTTAGCCCCTCCGGTAAGGGGGTTACGCATTGTCCTTACTTAGTACTTTTCTCCTTCTCAATTGCTTTCATTCGCCATCAAAATTCTGACTTGAGCGGCGGAGTGGACTCCGCCGGACCCCTTCCGGCGTGTCCCTTAATGCTCGTGTTGATCTCGCAGGGCTCGGAGTTCCTCTCCTCCACAGCGACTTCCACGTGGGCAGGCCTCCGGTGACTGGACATCGCCGGCGATTCATTCCGGAACAAATTTGGCGTTGTCTATGGGAAACTAGCAAAGCACCTGAAGGAGTACTGATGGCAGGGCCGGAGGGACAAGCCCTTGTCCTTACAAGAGAGGAACTCGATCACCTAGTAGCCAAAGCCATTAAAGAGGCGCTGGAGCAACACCAAGTCGAGCAGGCTACCTCGCAACAAGGGGATCCGGTGAGGGAGGAGATCCCCAGGGTCTCCGTCTCACATTCATGGAGATCCGTCACCCTGGTGGGGCGGCGGGACGGAGCAACCCCGGGTCCCCAAAAGAATCTCCCGAAGACATTGAGAAGGCCCACTCGGTGGCCTCCAATGCCAAAAGGCACGGAGAGGGACAGGGGAAGAGGGATGAACCCAAGACCTCCCATAAGATTCCCTCTACACCTTTCTTGTCTGAGATTGTCGAGGACCCCATGCCCAAGCAGTTCCGCAGGTCGGGGATCCCCGATTATGATGGGAAGACGGATCCAGAAGATCACGTCTGTAAATTTGAGAATGCTGCACTCCTGCACCAATATACAGACGGTGTGAAGTGTCGGGTGTTCTTAAACACCCTGTCCGGAGCAGCTCAGTGGTGGTTCCAGAGGCTACCACAAGGTTCCATCAACTCCTTCACGGAGTTCAGGACAACCTTCCTTCACCATTTCGCGAGAAACCGTCGCTACCAGAAGACGACACTTAATCTATTCGCCCTTAAACAGAAGCCTAAGGAACCACTCAAGGAGTACATCCAGAGGTTCAACCGGGTGGCGCAAGATGTGCCTAGCGCAACATCAGAGATACTCGTCAGTGTCTGCACCCAAGGACTTGTTGAAGGGGACTTCTTCCGATCCTTGGTAAGGAAGCCCCCCGTCAGTTTCGATGATTTGCTGGGACGCTCCGTCAAGCATGTCAATGTGAAAGAAGTACAGTACGCCCGTCGCAAGGATCCAGTCGGAGCCCCCTCCGGCGGCTCCCCGATCAGACAGGAGGGAGCCTCCGGCCCCGGCTCGGGGAAAAGACCTTCACCCTGGGAAGGACCAGTGGGCTGGTAGGCGTCGGCTGGTTGAGACGGTAGACACCGAGCAACCAGAACCATCACTCAGGTACTGTGGTTATCATGGCAGCTCGACACATTCCACTGAAGAGTGTCACATCCTGAAGAAGAAGTTCGGCGAGGAGGCAGACACCAAACCTCGAAGAAAGTGGAATAAGGCAAGGTACCGCAGAAGATCTCCAAGGCAAAGCTTTTCTCCTCGGCGACAGCATGCCGGGGAAAATGAGGGTCGACCTCGGTCTCGATCACGATTGCGAGGTAGGAGTCGGGGGCCCGCACCCCGAAGATCTCTCTCCTTAGAAAGAGACCCCCAGAAGGGCAAGGGCCCCATGCGTGGTTTGCCCTCGGGTCATGTGGGAGTCATCTCCGGAGGACCTACTGGAGGGGATTCCAACCGGACCAGTAAGTCATATACCCGGCGATTGAAAAACTACTCCATCGGGATGAGTCGGAGCCAGGAGCCAAGCCCTACAATATCTTTTGGGTCATCCGACCTTGAAGAAGTGGAAGCTCCCCATGCAGACGCCATAGTGATTGTAGCCCGTATTGCTAACTATGAGGTTAAGCGCATCTTTGTGGACACAGGGAGTTCCGTGAACATCTTGTACAAGGCGGCTTGGGACCAGATGCGGATCAACGAGGATGAACTGCTCCCGGTCTCGAACCCACTATTCGGTTTCACAGGGTACCGAGTACAACTGGTAGGGCAAATCACCTTGTCACTCTCGTTGGGCAGCGACAGGCTTGAAAAAACGCGGAGGACTCCTTTCTTGATCATGGACGAACCCTCCTCCTATAATGCCATCCTGGGCCGCCCCGCGCTCAACACTTTCCAGGCGGTGGTCTCTGTTTACCACCAGAAAATAAAGTTCCCGGTAGGCAACCGGGTGGTGGAAGTCTGAGAAGACCAGTTAGCTTCTCGGCGGTGTTACAGCGGAGAGGTCAGAACCGAGTCTCGGAAGAACCCGAGGGGCTTGGAAGACTAGCTGAAGGAGGTCATGCACACAAGGAGAAGGACAAAAACTCGGGAGGTTCGGGCCCGGCAGCGATCTCGGACCCTCCTGGTCTCGGTAATATTTGTGTTTTATTTAGAGTGTTTGTCTGTGTATCTCTGTGCCCTCGCAGCGGAATCAAGTAATAAAAGGAGATGCTTTCCTCAAAATATCAACGCACTACCGAGGAATTAAAACCCTAATACCTCGTGGTGCAGCTGATGCCCGGGGTACTTAGGCTTGGTCCAGGACTTACGTGCCCGACCAAGTATCCAAAACCCTAATACCTCGCGGTGCAGTCGAAGCCTGGGGTACTTAGGCTTGGTCTGGGACTTACGCGCCCGACCAAGTATCCAAAACCCTAATATCTCGCAGTGCAGCCGATGCCCGGGGTACTTAAGCTTGGTCAGGGACTTACGCGCCTGACCAAGTATCCAAAACCCTAATACCGTGGGTGCAGCCGATGCCCGGGGTACTTAGGCTTGGTCCGGGACTTACGCGCCCGACCAAGTATCCAAAACCCTAATACCTCACGACGCAGCCGATGCCCGAGGTACTCAGGCTTGGTCCGGGACTTACGCGCCCGACCAAGTATTCAAAACCCTAATACCTCACGGGACAGTCGATGCCCGGGGTACTTAGGCTTGGTCCGGGACTTACGCGCCCGACCAAGTATCCAAAACCCTAATACCGCGCGGTGCAGCCGATGCCCAGGGTACTTAAGCTTGGTCTAGCCCGACCAAGTATCCAAAACCCTAATACCTCACGGTGCAGTCGATGCCCGAGGTACTTAGGCTTGGTCCGGGACTTACGCGCCCGACTAAGTATCCAAAACCCTAATACCTCGCGGTGTAGCCGATGCCCGGAGTACTTACGCTTGGTCCGGGACTTACGCGCCCGACCAAGTATCCAAAACCCTAATACCTCACGGTGCAGCCGATGCCCGCCAATACCCGAGGTACTTAGGCTTGGTCTGGGACTTACGCGCCCGACCAAGTATCCAAAACCCTAATATCTCACGGTGCAGCCGAGACCCGGGGTACTTAGGCTTGGTCTGGGACATACGCGCCCGACCAAGTATCTGAAACCCTAATACCTCACGATACATCGACCAAGGACCCAAGCCAGGATGCCTCATGATCTCCCGAGCGCTCGAGAAGTAGCTTGCCCGACCAGGGGACATAAGTAAGACGTTCAAAAGAATATTCCAGGCATATACATACACAGGGTAACAATAAATGTTGCTTTATTTATATATAAAAAAATACAGAGAGATCAACATCTCAGAGAATCATCAATATACAATCAGAGAAAACGCTCTTCTACTTGGGCCTTTCTCTCCTACAGCTCCATTCCTGAAGGGTCGCTAGGCTCAAAACCACCTTCTAAATATGGAGTGTACAGAAACTTGTCGACAGGACCCTTGAATCTTTTTCCACCTTCCAGGTACTCTATCCGAGTAAGCCCTGACGGATGAGGACGCCTGAGGTATCACATGGGTAGCTCGACCCCATTCTAAGACCCCCTTTCTGCAAAGATATGGCCGAGTACAACGAAGAATTGCCCTAACAGGAGGGGAGGGGCAGGCGCGGCAATGGATCTTCAGATATAGGATCAACAAAAAGAAGAAAGAGAAAGGGAAAGGGCAGCGGCTGTAGCCCCCCCCCCCCCCCCCCCCCCCCCCCCCGCTCTTGGTGACGACGCATCCCATAAACACCATCCTCCACCCAAAATATGGGGAAAACGAGGATTTGGAAGAGGATGATGCTTGCTAGCGGACCGCCACGGGCCGACCGAGAGGATGGGTCATCTCTCCCATGCCCCCTGGCGGATCATGTAATATCTTTTCTGGACTCCTCAGATAACCCGAGAGTCCCACATCCTCCAGGACCTTCAGCGAAGACCCTGACATCATCTCCACCATGCTCCCCAACGAGGATAACGATACGAAAGCCTCTACCTCTGAGGGGTCCCTCAGCCAAGAACACCACTGCCTCTTCGGGGTTAGGCATGGGGGACATCGACGAGGGTGAAGGGAAGAGCGGTGGCATCACGCCAGAAGGAAGAAGGCATATAGAAGGGATGAAGGAGATGGTGCATCCCTCTCCCCCTATTTATATTGATGGCTACCTCTCCGTGCAGTTAATGCAGGGAGGACGCGAGAACAACCGTAGACGTCGAGGTGTCGTTTCAGCCAACGCGCCCATGCCGCACCTAGGAACCCACGACTCTTTATGAGTCCATTCAATAAGATTGCGTATAATGCGAAGGCGACGGTTCGGGAGCCATCCACACACTCCAGGAGGGAATATCGACAGGGGCCCGCCGTGGACATATATGCAAGCATGGAGTTTCGACCTGTAGGATTGTTAGAGGTCCCGCACCCAACATCAACCTTGAAGCAAACAACTACCGACCAATTCGTCAATCCCGTAAAACAAAGGCACGAGGCATATCGAGCAAAGGCACATGCACAAGAAAAAGTGAAGATGATCACACTAACTCAAAATTGTTACAATAGGGCCTGGCCCCCTAGTAAACCTAGGGTCCTACAAGTCTGTATCCTCAAAAGAGAGACCCTCTCTAGCTCGGCTGGCATTTATAATTGCGGGACAGCATCGGGGGGGGCGTAAGAGCTGGTCCTTCTTCAGCTGATCGATAGTGTAGCGACCCGCCTTCTCCTGCCTTAGACGGATCGTTACTTTTGTCTACTTCTCGACTTCTATGCACGACTAAAAATGCGGAAATCTTTTTTTTTTCTTTTTAATCTATTTAAGAATGATATTCTAACTTAAATAGTCATGCATGATACCATGTCACACTTTCTTTCTCAAGAACTCGAAAGAAAATACTTATTAAAACTTGCCTCGCCCAACTCAGCTTACGGGTATCAGTCGACTGATACTGTACCAGTCGACTGATAAGTCTGAAACCTGTTTTTCAGATTCGAAGCCTCGTTTCAAAACTCCACCAAACCTATACTTTCGAGCCATATAAAATCATGACACCATTTCTATACTCTATACCAGTTTTCCAAACAATTTAACCCATCAAAACAAATCCATAAACTTGAAATTAGGACTTTTGCGGAATTTAGCAAGTTATGGAAAATCTACATAGACTTTAAGCTAGAGCTTGTACCAAACTTAACTTCTAACCATTGAAACTCATCACACAAAATTCTGAAACATCCCTAAGGCATTATCAAATGAGAAAGCAACTTTTCTAAACATACTTAAGCAATAAAAACTTGACTCAAAGGGAAATTAATACTATCTTGGCACATGCATCTATTTCTCTAACAAAGTATCAATATTTCAAACTACTCACACTTCTACTCATCCAATGCAATCATAAGGATATGTATGCTAAATGAAATGACATGGAATCTTTACTCTAAGAAATTGAGCATGTAAAACTATCCAAAGCTTAAATGTTCGCTAAACTCCATAAAGCAAGAACTTGAAATTTGAATAAACTAAAACATTGTAATTCAAATAACTAAATTGTCTCGTCTCAAGGATCTCTCCAAAATCAGCCACCACACACACTTTACTCAGCACCGCCTCGTCGCCTTCCTTCAGAATTGCTTGCCTTTACCTTTATCTGCAGTAAGAGGAAATGCAACTAGTAAGCAAAAAGCTTAGTAAGTACTATCTAGCTCACAAAATCTCGAAATGTGCAAACATGCTTCTTGATCAATATGAAAATCATATGAGATACTTATATGCTTGAAAGAAAACTAAGAACATGTATAACTCAAAACATGCATACTCAAGCATTAATAAATCTCAATTTACTTTCTTGGCTCAACTTGAAACTTTAGCTATTCTTTAACTTTTTGAAAACTCTTTAAACTTTAGAAACTTTGCTAAAGCATATACTTGAAAATAATAATCACTTGGATCCACTGAAGACGTAAGTACCATCTCATGCGCGTTCCCTAAAAGGTTGGGGTAGCGAGCCACCAATCCTAATAGAGCAGACCTTGGTCTACCAGGGCCAAGACCTTGGAATTGGACACCTGGATTTCTTTAACGACGCCCTTGGACGCCGGGTACTGGCCTTAGAAAATAAAATAGCTTTTCTTTCTTTTCTTTCTTATCTGTAAATGCCTTGGCATTTTCTCGAGCACCTTGCGTGCTAAAATCCCTAAGTCTTGACTTTTGGGGATTTCTTAAGGCCTTGGCCTTTTCTTTTCTTATCTTTATCTTCTCTTTTCTTTTCTCATAACTTTCTTAGCCCCTAATCTCACATAGGGTGTTTTATCAAACTTATACAAGCATATAATGAACTAAGATCACATGCAAAAACTCAAAAAAAAGGAAATATCTCTTTTAAAAACTTTTAAGGAAAATTCTTGCGGAAAAACCGCCTCTTACTGCAGGTGAGCAGTACTTACTTTGATATCTTGGACTTACTACCAAGATTGACGTCTAGGGCTCGGGAGAAACTTGAGATCTCGGAGAATTCTTCGCGCCTACGCGTTCCTCTCGTCGCGGGGATCCCGAATATAGGAATATCTCTCGGAGGAGAACCTTGGCCGGCCCCCCTTGGCCTTGGTGTTGGTTGGCGTCCTCCAAGAGAGGAGAAGGGAGGCTGTCTCGCGCGGCTAGGGTGAGGAAGAGAGAAAACCAAAAATCTAATTTCCTCTCTTAACTTATCTATTTATACTATCTTTATGAAAAGAATCGTAACTACTCTATAAATATATTTCTCTCCAACTTTCGTTGTGTTGATACCCTAGCCTAGCCGGTCGCGCTCGCGCCTGGTCTCCTGCTGGTCGCGGGTTCGAACCCCCTGTGCCCTTAAACATTTTTCCTTTTTTAAATATACTAAACGGACTCGGAAAATTCCATAAAAATATTCTAAAAATCCCTAAAAATATCTAGAATATTTCTAAACCATTTTTAAATAATTCTAAGGACTTTAAGAACTAAAAATGGGAATTTTGGGGCGTTACAATCCCCCATACCTTATGAAAAGTTCGTCCTCGAACTTAGAATAATTCTGGATATCTCTCTCTCATGCTGTCCTCACGTTCCCAAGTAGCCTCTTCATGCTTTTGATTCTGCCAGATGACCTTCACTAGTGGCACTTCTTTGTTTCTTAATCTTTTAACTGCTTTGTCCACTATCTGTGTCGGTCTGCTCTCATAACTAAGATCTTCTTGGATCTGTACTGACTGAGGCTGAATCACTTGGCTAGGGTCGTGAATACACTTCTTAGCATAGAGACATGAAAGGTACTGTGGATAGCTGACATATCCTCTGGTAGGTCCAGCTCATATGCTACCTTACCAACCCTCTTTATGATCTTGTAGGGTCCTATGTAGCGAGGACTTAGCTTGCCCTTCTTGCCAAATCTCACCACTCCCTTCATGGGAGCGACCTTGAGAAATACTGAATCTCCAACTTGGAATTCAAGGGCTACGGCGTGTGTCAGCATAACTTTTCTGTCTACTCTGGGCAGTCTCAATCCTCTGGCGGATCGTCTGGATAGCCTGAGTGGTCTCATCTATAAGCTCAGTCTGGCTGCCTAGTCCTGACTCCATCTCTTCTTCTCACCCGCTTCTTGCCAACATATGGGTGATCTGCATTTCCTGCCATACAATGCCTCATAAGGTGCCATCCTGATGGTGGCCTGATAGCTATTGTTGTAGGCAAACTCAGCTAAGCACAGAAATTTGCACCAACTACCTTTAAAGTCCAATGCACAAGCCCTGAGCATGTCTTCTAAAATTTGATTTACTCTCTCTGTTGTCCATCTGTCTGGGGATGGAAAGCTGTGCTGAACTGAAGTCTGGTGCCTAGGGCGTCCTGAACACACCTCCAAAAATGGGAGATGAACCGCCCATCTCTGTCAGAAACGATCGACTTCGGAACTCCGTGAAGCCTGATTACTTCTTTCACGTACAGCTGTGCTAACTGCTCTACCGAATGCGATAACTTGATGGCTAGGAAGTGGGCAGACTTGGTCAATCTGTCCACTATCACCCAAATTGCATCGTGTCCATGGGTGGTTCTTGGAAGACCTGTGATAAAGTCCATGGATATTTCTTCCCATTTCCACTCTGGAATGGGAAGTGGCTGTAGAACTCCTCCTGGTCTCTGGTGCTCTGCTTTGACTCTCTGGCAGGTCAAGCAGGTACTGATATATCTGGCCACGTCTCGCTTGAGTCCAGACCACCAGAACCTTTGCTTTAAATCTTGGTACATCTTGGTAGAACCAGGATGCATAGAGTACGGGGTACTGTGGGCTTCTTCTAAAATATTCTTTCTTAGTTCCTCATCATTGGGGACGCAAAGGCGGTCTCCAAGATAGAGGATGCCACTATCTGATACTCGAAACTCTGAATTTTCTGCCTCTTGGATCCCTGCTTGATCTTCTGGATTCTGGGTCTTGACTTTGCTTTCTTTGTATATCCACAAGCAGGGTTGACTCTAGAGTCAATGCAGAAAGTTGCCCAATTATTACCTCGACTCCAAAATCCTTTATTTCTTTCTGAAGTGGTAGAGACAGTGATGATAGGGACATCAGTGCTGCCAGGATTTCTGCTCAGTGCATCTGCCACTTTATTAGCTTTACCTGGGTGGTAGAGGATTTCACAGTCATAATCTTTGACCAACTCTAGCCACCTGCGCTGCCTCATATTCAGATCCTTCTGAGTGAAGAAGTACTTCAAACTCTGATGGTCTGTGAAGATTCTGCACTGCACTCCATACAGGTAGTGTCTCCAGAGCTTCAGTGCAAAAACCACAGCTGCTAGCTCAAGGTCGTGGTAGGGTAATTCTTCTCATAGTCCTTGAGCTGTCTGGAGGCATATGCTATTACTTTACCGTCTTGCATGAGGACAGCTCCAAGGCCCATCTTGGATGCATCACTGTAGATGTCAAAGGCCTTGTCACTCTCTGGAACAGTCAGGATGGGAGCACTAGTCAATCTTTTCTTCAGTTCTAGGAAGCTGTGCTCGCATTTATCTGACCACTCAAACTTCTGATTCTTTCTGGTCAGGGCTGTGAGAGGAGAGGCTATTCTGGAAAAGTCCTCCACAAATTTTCTGTAATATCCTGCCAGGCCTAAGAAGCTTCTGATTTCACTGGCATTCTTGGGTCTACACCAGTTGCTGACTGCTTCTATCTTGGCTGGATCAACTTGAATGCCTTCTTTGGATACAATGTGGCCTAGGAAGGCCACCTGATCAAGCCAAAACTCACACTTTGAGAATTTGGCGTACAACTCCTTCTGGTGTAAGGTTTGCAACACTATCTTCAGGTGTTCTTCATGTTCTTTCCGAGTCTTTGAATACACTAGGATATCATCAATGAAGGCAATGACGAACTTGTCCAGAAAATCCTTGAACACTCTATTCATTAGATCCATAAACGTCGCAGGGGCGTTTGTCACTCCAAAGGGCATGACCACAAACTCATAGTGCCCATATCTTGTACTGAAAGCAGTCCTTGGCACATCACTCTCCTTCACTCTGAGCTGATGGTAACCTGATCGCAGATCTATCTTGGAGAACACTGTGGCTCCCTTCAGCTGATCAAATAAATCATCTATCCTTGGCAAAGGATATCTGTTCTTGATGGTTACCTTATTCAAAGCTCGATAATCTATGCACATTCGCATAGATCCATCTTTCTTCTTGACCAACAGTACAGGAGCTCCCCAAGGTGAATGACTAGGGCGGATGAAACCCTTGTCAAGCAGCTCTTGCAATTGTTCTTGTAATTCTTTCAGTTCTGCTGGTGCCATGCGATAAGGTGCCTTCGAAATTGGGTTGGTTCCTGGGGCCAACTCAATTTCAAACTCAATTTCCCGATTGGGAAGGAGTCCTGGTAACTCTTCAGGAAACACCTCAGGATAGTCACAGACTACCCTCACTTCTTCTCTCTTCAATCCTTCTCCTTGACTTGCATCCACTATATGAGCTAGAAAACCAGAGCACCCCTTCTCTAACATTCTCTGAGCTTGTAAGGTAGATAGGAACCTATTTATCTTTCTCCTTGGGTCTCCAATAAACTCAAATGAAGGTTCTGCTTCCGGTGTGAACTTGACTTTTCTCTTGCGGCAGTCTATAGAAGCATTATACTTGCTCAAGAAGTCCATTCCTAAAATGACATCGTAATCCTTCATTTCAAGGACTACCAAGTCACTGTAGAGCTCTCGGTTGGAAATCTAGATTGATACTGCCCTTAGCCTCTCAGTAGAGGCCATCACTTCCCCTGACGGTAAGGTTGTTAAGAACTTCATCGTTCAACCTTTCTGGTGGCCTTTATACTGTTTAAGTAGTGCTCAGTGATCAAAGCACTACTTATTAGTTCTTCGGAGGTTTGCAGCCTCTTAACACCGCTAGCCCCCTTTAACGCTATCTCAGGCCTTAACATCTTGAGCATTAGCCTAACTATCTCTTTTTCTGTGCTAACTAGCTCTGGGCACAGATGAGCTAACCGCTTAAACATCTTCACTGCTTCATCCACGGATAGTTCTCCTTGTCTGAACTCCGTGAATTCATCATAATGCTTGTTGGTTACTTGCATGTGAAAGTATTCTTCGAAGAACTCAGTCTCGAAGTCGGCCCATGTCATCTGGCTGACATTTCTCTTGGCCTTGACTCTCTTCCACTATATTCTAGCATCTCCCGTAAGGCAGAAAGATGCACACTTTATCTTCTCTACCTCATGCCAGTCCAGTAGCCCTACTATTCTTTCCAACGTTTTGAACCATGCTTAAGCATCCCATGGTTTGCTTGTGCCTGGGAAGTTCCCTGGCTTCAGTTTCTTCTACTGAATGAGGTACGCTTCTTGCCTTACCCCCCTTGCCGGACTACAGATGTAATCGATGGGTCTTCGATCACAACTGGTGCCACTACATTCGCCACCCGGCGAGGTAATAATAATGACCTGCTAGTTAGCCATCCTAGTGGCAATAACTTGCTGTTGTTCTGCTAACTGTCTCTGTACTGAGCCACCACGTCTAAGAGATTTGGTGGGGGTACTGACTCTGTTGCCTCTTGCCCTCTAGGAGCTTGCTCCTCGTTTTGGGCCTTTCTAGGACGTTCTCAAATGTATAACTTAAACACTTAATGGTAATGTTCCCAAACTTGCTTTAGGATATAAACAAGACCTTGGTCTTGATTCTTATCTCATTTCTTAGTCCTAGAACTCGTTCTAGGGCTTAGTAAGACCTTGGTCTTACTCAAAACTTTTATCAAGCACCCTTGCGTGCCATAATCCCAAAACTTACTTTTGGGCAAATCAAAGTAAGTACTTAAGCATTTCTCTAATATCCATTCTAGGGATTAAACATGATTCCGTGATACTAAGGTATTAAACATGCTTCCTTGTTCTATGCACATATGAGTAAGTACTTAAGCATTTCTTCTATACTGCAATNCCCGCCGTTTTACCCGTCGCCACCGCCTCGGATTCTGCAGAACGGACATCTTTCGCCTTTGATGATTCTCGCCGGCTCTTCCAGAGGCTTTGGACGGACGAGGAGGAAATTAAAATCCTGCAAGGGTTCTATGAGTTCACATCGAGGAGGGGCACCACTTTTGCCTCCCACCAGTACGACACCGGCCCGTTCTACGAGGAAATTAAGAAGCAGCTCCAGTTCGAGTTTACCAAGAATCAGCTGATTGAGAAGCTCCGGCGCCTGAAGAAGAAGTATCGGAACTGCGTCAACCGGATGCAATCCGGGGGAAAAGACTTTGCTTTCAAGAGCGCACATGAGCGGACCATATATGATATCGCTCGCAAGATCTGGAGCGCAAGCACCAAGAGGGCTCATGAGAGCGACGAGGAGGATCTTAACACCCCAAATTCCAATGCAATGATTACAGTTCCAATCAATGATGGGTCTCTGAGTTCTGAGAGAAGGAATTCTAGATCAAGACGGCGCATGAGAAGAAGAATGATGGAAGAGGCTGCTGCAGGTATACCTGATCCTACGCCAGCAGTTGGGGGAGTTGATGTAGATAATTCCATCCCGCAGATGCAGACACCTTTAGCTCCTGTAGCTGATATACCAAACATCATAGAAGAGACAGTGAAGAGCTGCCTATCACCTCTGTTTAAGGAGCTTATCAATTCTTTTATTGGGAGGCCACTTGGTTCCGGACTCAATAACGGCACATCGCCATTGAACTTACTGCCCCTGTGTCTTGGGGGTGGTTCTTTTACCGACCCAGGTCTGCCTGTTGATGAAAAGTGGAAAAAACAACAGATTTTGGAATTGGAGGTTTACTTGAAGCGGTTAGAGCTTGTGAGGGACCACCTAAAATTGAAATTGGAGGAGCTCAAGTCTGCAGGAAGCTGATCTGAGGTTTTGCTACAATGCTTGGAACTCTTAGCTATGGAATTTGTGCTTTAACTTGTGATTCATGTTTGTCTTGATAGTACTAGATACATATGACATTTTTAACTAATTCTATCTGCCCCTGATACTTTGTCTATTTAGCCTAGTTCTTTTTTATCTTTTCACCTCCTGCCTTGGAAGGAAGAATAGGTGGAAATGGAATTTGGTAGCAATAGTTGTTTGTGTTGCCCTTCTGTTTATGCTTTCAGAATACATGGTTTTAGAAGAATGTTTGCATGTTATATCTATATGCTGTTATCCTACATCTTGATTCTGCATCATCATATTTGTTTGGTAAAACCTTTTTCTAGGATGTTATCATAATATCATATATGCATTGATAAACAAGAATAAGGGGTACGGTCAATCTACTTTGCAATTTTTTTATACTTCTGGTGTCATTATGCATGCTCTCCATTGTCCGTTCAAGCGTAGACTTCTTTTTTTTTTTTAATTATGATTTATGAGCATGCTGACGTTTTGCATTCTCTCACCAAAATAAATTTCATAGAGAGACTGTAGGCATCGGCGTTTTGAGGTATAAATATGTTTTCCATGTTGTTTGACAATGGAAAAGAACCTCTGTTTATTACAATGGTGCTTTGTACAATATTATCTTAAAATTGATTGCACAATCAGGACTGCAATTAGTATGCATCGAGAGCAAATAGCATGGTAGATGCAATTAGTATAAGCGATTTAATCCATTTTAACGGTCTCCAATTTCTGAAAAAACTTGTACAACCATTAGTGTATATGGCCATGGGTTACATTAGTTTTACCAAAAGTAGGTGAAACTAGAAGTGTAAACTTTGTTTTATGTTGTATTATATATGCCGAAGTTGATATAAAATAGATGGCTTTGATAACATTGACCTTTTTTAATTGCACAGTTCAGTTGATAGATTTGGCAACAAATTAAACTTAGAATAGCGGTTGAGACTTGAAAACACTCCAAATCTTGTAGAAGGAATAGTCAAAGTTAAAGAATGTTGACGTGGTAATTTTAATAACCTTTTTTAAGTGTCTGTTTAGTGTTTACATTGCTAACTTATTGAAGAGTAAAAAAAACAATTGGGAGCAATCGAAGTTGTGAAAGGTGAATGACATAGTGCTCATGTGCCTGGATATATGTACCAAACATTGCTTCACATTAAAGATCAATATTAACCATGCATTGTAGAACACAATGTAAAATCCATATTAATCAACTGTCTAGGACATATCATATCATTAACATGCATATAATTGCACACAAAAATAAGTATTTAAATTAAATTAATCCTTAGAGAATAAAAACATCATAAGATCCCGTATCATTTGAGAAGAGACTAGGCCAAAGAATTATTTTGGTTTTTATGCGATTTGTTTCAACTTGGTTAAGATTGCAATGCAACCCCTTTATTGATATCTACATATACAGCTGCATATATGACTGCCTAGATTGCATATGCAGCCACATAGGTTGCATGGTCTCACTTGTAGAAACCAATCAAATATAGGGGATTACATATTCCATAGGTGATGTGGTGCCACTTGGCGAATGCCACTTCACATCTAATAGAAGATGAGAGGGAGCATCAAATTGTCTTCAAGCTATGGTTGTCTCAACTAACACTAGTAATATTTAAACTAATCGAATCATTTTTGTTGATATTTGCTAATACTTTCTTTAGTCTTTGTTTTCCTGTTGCACCTTATAATTTAATAGATTCAACTTTTCTAACTATAATTTAATAGCCCTCTTAACTATAGAGGGAACACTAAATTATAAAGTAGTGGAGTGTTCTGATGATGATAATTTGTTTAGTTGAAATTATTAGTTAATGAATGGAAAAAAATGAATCATATTACTTTAGGTGTCCTTCATTCCTTTGTGTTCAATTGCTAGAGAATATGCCAAATGAAGAATACTTTAACGAGCAGTATTTCTACTGAAATTTCAAAAGCCTGATTGGATAAGTAGCACTTAAGTAGGCATAGTTTGGTAACCAGTTTAGCCAAAGGAATTATTCTCTTTGGTACTACAGATTTGTATGTGTGACTATTATGATTTTGCTAATAATTGGATATTGTCATCATTAAGCTATGCCAAGTCTCAGCTATTTTAAGGGTCAGCTACATTGGTCTTATATTGTTATTGAATTTTATGCAAGGTTGTACAACTACTAACAATCAAATACATACGGAGTGATTTGTTTTTTCCCAATAGCTAGTTTTTAATAATCTTCCCCACCCGTTATACATTCAGCACCTATTTATTCAACTTGCTTAATTCAGTTGTCCTCAAATGGTGGTCATTTTTTAATTTTATGTTTCCTTGTAACTCTAGCACACATATTTAACTTAGCATTTTTTATATTTGTTACGTTACTTCATTTTTTTTTCTTTTACATGTTTCCTGGTCGCTAAACCATGGTGAGCCTGAACACATCCTTATAAAAAAACTCATTTAACCTAAGAAGCAGAAGACGATTACCAAGACTTCAGAAGCTCTTCTCCATTCCATCTGCCAGTATTTATGTAAATAAGGCTATCTGGATCCCTATCTTCTTATTCAACAATAATTCAAAGATATCTAAAGCTTGTTACTCAAATTCTGGTATGATATTCTACATAGTTGTGATATCAAGCATTTGGTTAGCAACAATAAAATAAAATAAAATTTATTTAAATATAAATGATGATATAATAAGGGATAAAATTCAATAGCATAGAATGATCCATATAGCCAACTCTACCTAGTGGGATAATGCTTGTTGTTGTTGTTGATGATGATGATGATGATGATGTTGATGATATCAAGTGTCCACTTAAATAGTCCATATATGATCTTCACCTTCAATATCATTAACCTGAATGACTTGTTTATGGTTTGTTTCTTCCCGTAATCTAACTTTCATTTCAGTATTATTGCCTCAATTACACTAACTATTCGATCTGTTTGTGAAACATGATTGACTTCAGGACTAGAATAATAATTTTCGATTACAGCAGCACACAAAGTATCATGCTGAATTTTTGTTATTTCTATTTGTTTCAATCATGGATTGAGGTTTCGTGCGGTGCCGCCCGGCATGGGCGAAACATCCCGTTCTGCTCGGGCACCGTAATCGGCACTATGCCGATAGTTGTTGCGAGCGACAGCGGCGAGCGACAGCGGCGACGACGAGCAGTAGCGAGGCAAGGCGTCGCGGGATTGGTTTGTCGTCGCCGGACGCCTCCGTCTTCGCCGGAAGGGCCGTCGGAAGGTGCTGGACCCGCAAGATGCCCTCGCGGGCTCGCAGCTCTGCCTCCGCCGGTAGGGCAAAACGCGCGACGCCGGAGACGTCGCGGGATTGCTCCGGCTTCGCCAGAGGCTTCGTGGGACGCCTTCGGCTCCGTCAAATGGCGCTGGACCGCTCGCGCTCCTCGGCCTCCGCCTCCGCCTTCGCCGGTGGAAAAAAAAAAATTATTAAAATACAACATTTCCCACTTAAAATACAAATTAAATAAGAAAATTAATAAAATTATTTATTTAAATCTAACATTTCCCTAAATAAATATTATCACAATATAAAATTATATTTAAAATTAAAAAAAATAAATAAGTTTTATCAATTAATTTTCTGAATTTTTAAAATATTTTTTAAAAATTCTAAAAAAATTGTAACAATTCAATTATATATTTTTATAATTTTTATAATTTTACTGTTTTAGTAATTAATTAATATTTTAATATTTTTTATCATTATATATATTATTTAAATTAGTAATTAATTAATTTATATAATTATTATATATAAAGTAGTATTTTAGTTAATTTATATAATTATTAGTTATTATAGCATATTATAATGTTTCAATTTTAATTCAAATTATTAATAGATCAATTTTATTTAAAATAATTATATTTAATTATTTTTTCTAACAATATTAAGTTGTTCAATAATTGAGAAGTTATATAAAATCAATATACAACTTATTTTTAAATTATACAAAATAAATATATTTATCTAATAATTAATATATATAAATAAAAAAATACCGAAACCATACCGGCACGGCACGATACGAAACCGAAACCGTATCGTTCCGGTCTGGGATCGAAATCTCAGCACGGGTCGAGATTTTAAACCTTGGTTTCAATCACCTAGTTTTAATTCTGACCATTGCTAAATGTTAATAATCAGATGCACTTCTTGGTGTAGGGTTGACTCAGATCTAGAGCATTATAAAATATAGAACCACAGTTATGCTATCCTATATATTCAAAGTTGTGCTGTCGTTGTGACATGATTCATAATTGCTAGATATTTGGTCATTACGACTTGATACCTAACTAATTTCCTAATCGGTATAGTTTTTGTGCCAGTAATCCTGTTATTCATCTGATTATTATTATTATTGTCAAATCAGAAAGGATACTCAAGTTTGTAGATTGTTGTGGCAGTTTATGCCAGTATGCCCTGTCATTATTAATGGATCTTATTGTTAGATTATTACCTGAAGATTCACAACTTTAAGTAAGATTTTGGCCCTTGTGCATTGGAATCTCAAGAATGCGTTGTCTTTAATAGCAGATATACACATTAGAACTGTATTGTGATCAATGGTGAGACTGATGAGGCGTTTCGTTCTTGCAAAGTTGAACATGCAACTTCGGGTGGTGGATGACAGACACAGGAGATCTAGCAAGTTAGTTTTGTTTGTAGTTGTGTTTCTCATGTCCAAGAGATGCTGTGCAGAACTGTAACTGCCCGATATTTGCGCATGAATGATCTCTTTCTCATCCTTTTTCCTGATGACTAATGACGCTCAATTTTAGGAATTATAACTGTTTCTCATCCTAGAGTCTTTATATGCATATTTCAGTACAAAATAAATGTTTGTTTCTACAAAAATCTCCTTGATCGTCATTAAGGAGCACATAAGGCACCACAAGAGGAAAACTTACTCAAGAACAAGCCGAGGCTGCCTTTGGTTAAAATTATTATTGATAATCTTGGTTATTTGTTAAGGCTATCACTAAAAATTTTATTTGATTTAGATAATGAGTGATTTTTAATAATTGAGCATGTCCTCTATGTCAACAAATGAGAGATATAATTCGAATAGAAATATCTCAGATATAATCCGAAATAGGAATATCTTATAAGTGTAAGGGTTTTTATGATTTCCAGATTAATAACAAAAATCAAAATTATCTTCTGGTTTTTTTCCATTTGACAGTTGTTGTGAGTTCATGTGGTGAGGTGCTCAAGTACGCCGCATGCGGCTGCCATCGGAAAGACCAAGGCGAGATGTGCGAACTTCAGAACAGTGGTGCGACTTCGCTCTTGCTTTCGTCGCCACCAAAATCTGAAGGCTTTTGGTGCTATATCTGGCCTGATGGTGGCAGCCAGAGAATAGGTCCACAAAATTGTAGTGACTGTTGAATAATAGTTGACCATCAACTTAAAAGTTCAGTTTGTTTGGTCGACTCAATTAACGAAAAAAAGTCACTCACAAACTTATCATTGCCTGTAGTCAAGCCTAAAACTTGACGATTCAAGATTTTCCTTAACTCAATATAGGAAAAGTCCTAAATACTAGAAGGAAACAATTCTTACCCTTTTTAGAAAAGGGTAAGCTTAACCTAGGCGTGATTTATGTTTTTAATGTGTGAATCAAGTGTGAAGGGATTAACATAGTGAACATGAATCTCGTGGGGAATGTTCAAGTTGATTGATTGTCCATGTGATTGTAAGGTGAGGTTCTGTATATGATATCTTAGATATCTAGTATTAGGTGAACTTATAGTTGAGGAGAAGGATGACATGGAGTAAGTCATTGATGCTCTTGTATTTTTATACTTTATTTAACTTTTAACTTGTGAGGATATATATATATATATATATATATATATATATATATATAGACAAAAAGGCGAAATCGCTCGCCTCCATTGCCCCCGCCGCACCCGTCCCAAGGCCATCACGAGGGAGGTAAATCACGGTCCCCAAAGTAATTAGTGCACAGTTGGGCCGATAATTGATACACCAAACACCTAGAGTTTTAATCCAGTGCGCCTCGCACGACTCAAACCTAAGACCCCTTAGACAACACCCCCATACACTAACCACATTTATGTGTGACATCCAATCTCAATCGATTCACCAATTGATTAGAGGCGTCAATCGATTTGTGAATCGATTAGAGGTACCTCATGATCGAGGGCACCTATGCTCGCACAATCGCTAACATTGACGGCCTTCGGCCGCTTGGTCCGCCAATCATTGTGATACTATACCTCGAATCGATTACTAAATTTATTCGAGACCATGACGACATGTTTTAATCGATTGAGGCTTGCCTCAATAGGTCATAATTGATTTACCAATTAAGGCGTCAATTAATTGGGACATGAGCGTGTTGGTGCCTCAATCAGTTTTGATGTGATCAACCAGGTTAATTCAGGTCATAGTATGTTTAATCCCTCTGCTAAGTGTGCAGGAGCTTAGGTACGGAGGAAGTCGAGCGTAAGACGAAGCGGACGAGAAGGATTATGCGGGAAAGTGAGCCGACGGGCTCGGTACAATCCGAGGGACGCGGAAGCTGCGGAAGAGTACGCCGGTGGAGCGAGAAGGACTCGCGTGGAGTCTAAGGGACGAGAAGCCGGGAGGAACGATGCTCGAGGGGCGAAAGGCCGGAGTCGGGTTCGGGTGAGCCTAACTCCGGTTGGCCGGAAATTACCTAGAAGACGAAGAACCAAAAGGCTAGTCGCCCGAAAAAGAAAGATTAAATTGTTACTAAGAGGAATTGAACCCAAGACCTCAAGAGCAAAGGCGACCAAGCTTACCAGTTGGGATAAAGGTCGAAGACAATTTGTTCTTGCCGATATTATTACTTGGAGATTACAATAGCAATCTCGAGCAGAAGATAAAAATTCCTTTATCTCATAAAGGAAAAAGTCTTATGCTTTAATCAGATCCAATGGATGTAAGTTAATCCCATCTAAGATCAACCATCCAGATTACATCCATGGATCAACGGCCAAGAGAAAATTCCTCAACAATCAACAATTCAGATTTATTCTCTTAGGCTATAAATAGGCTTAGAGTTTCAACCTTTTAATTCATTCAATTAATTCATTCTTGTAAACTCTCTAAAAGTCTAGCGTGCTATTTTTGTAAGGTTTCTCCACCACAAGAAGATTTTTATTGAGCGTCCACTGCTTTGGAAGCAACGTTCTCAGTTGCGACCAAGTTTTTTTTTAAGAAGAGTGTCTCCACTTTCTTAATTTTTTTTTTCCGTCTATTCACCCCCCTCTAGCCGGTCCAACCCGATCCAACAGAGCGCACATAGACATGCGAGATATATACAATTAATCTTGGGATAGACAAATTGGTTTCACATTTTACCTACCAAATAAACAACTACATCGACTTTTGATGTGACGACCAAGATATCTTTCGTTGATGAAGAAGACCAACAGGTGTTAGGTGTTAGGTGTTAGCAGGATAATTTATAGGGCATTTTACCAAACGGTACATGTAAAAAATTATAACTATCAAAAAGCGTCCTGACGTTTATTTTTTTACCAAATGACGCATCAAAAAATATCTTATTCTTCTTATATCCCTCCCATCAACAACTCCCTTTCGCAGTTAGATTTCCAAGGCATTCAAACCACTTTTTCAAAGTTTTGATTTTAAAATAAGAGATTATGGTTTGGATACAGGTATTTTCTTTTTTTTTCTTTCTCTCTCAGCACAAGCAATCTACTTCTCCTTATCGAAAAATGATAGCCATATTATAGTTGCGAGCTCATCCCCTAACCCCTACCCCCAACCAAACCCCTCGGCAAGTCTGTTCGTGTACCCCTTAGACGGCGTTAAGGGTTTGCGTGGAAGTCCACACTGATCGACACTCTCCATAAAAGGGGTTAAGATTTCTGCACTACTTTATTTTCATTATGGCGGGAAAAAGGTCTGTGGGTGTTTCAGCCTCTTCTTCCTTAGGACTATCCACCAAGGTAGGGATGGCAATTTTCCCCGCGGATTTGGATATCCGCGGGGAAAATCCGAAACGGGGCGGGTTTGGGGAGATATTATCGGGTTTGAATTCGGGTTCGGGGATTTTTAAAAATCCCCGAAATAGATTGGGGCGGGTATGGGGATGCTATCTCCATCCCCGAACCCGCCCCGATATCTTAAATAATAATAAAATATTAATAATTATTAAAATACTTCAATAATATTAATATTAAAGATGTGTAAAAACCCTAATGAGTATCGCTCACTAGTCACTCGCCGCCTTCCATAAGTTGAAAATCTCATTGTTTTTATAACCATGCTTGAGAAATCCCATTTTTTTTTTTAACTTGGAAAAAAATGGATATTTCAAGCGGGGATGGGGACGGGGATGGAGATTTAATCCCCGCGGGTTCGGGGACGGGGATTCCCCGATTAAGTAGAGGCGGGGATGGGGACGGGTTCGGGGATGGAGATTTATTTCGGGTACGGGTATGGGGATGGCAAACCCGTCCCCGACCCGCCCCATTGCCATCCCTACACCAAGGTATATTAGGTTAAAACAACATTATTTCTGGGCATGTTTATGAAAAATTCTATCTTGATCTTCTCAAAATATTTGGGTTTAGTTTTTAATAAATTTTTAATGTTTACAACCTGTATGCTTCAGATGACTTTGGATAAAAATTATATTGGTACAGTGTTTTAAGTTACTTTAACAGTTTTTTAAAGGATTCAAAATTTTACATAGTCGACACATTGCGAAGATCAAAGAGTCTCCATTTAGTATTTTTTTTTTACATACAAAAATTGCAGTATATCCATAGAATTTTGGTTAATATATTTAAAAATTAAGATTCAACTTCGCAAGCTTTTAGATTCTCAGGTACATCTTTAAAGTATGAATTTTAAATACGAACTATAGTAAGATAAAATAAGGATAAAGTGAGTCTGAAATGAAATCATTTCAGACCCTCTTTGGATCTGAAATGAAATTTGTTCAGGCCTATCGAGGGCATAAATGATTTCATTCCAGACCCTCGTTATGCCTGAAATTATTTAATTTTAGGTTTATGTTAGTCCTAAAAATATTTCATTTCAGGCTCACGTTGGGCCTGATATGAAATCATATTATGCTTATCTTCTCGAACATAACTAAATATATTAAATGTTTCAGGTATACTAGCTGCGTTCACCAGACAAGATGTTGTATTGTTACTAGGTATAGCAGATCGAGATGTTTCGATTCCTATTAATTCAACTAAAGTATCGGGTGATCTCTATCTTACTTACTTCTCAAAAGAAAAATAACCTACCAGAACAAGAATTGAGGAGATACTTAAATATTATGCCAAAAGTGTTAAATTAGAGGATGATGTTGTATTAGTGTGTAAATTTTATGTTTTGTATATATTTGTTTGTGTCTTATTTTCGTCTAATACATATAAGGTCCCTCTAGGTTTTGTTGATATAATAGATGATTATTAGAATCTTGCTAGATTCAACTAGGTTGAAGTCATCCATCAATTTTTGTCTCCACAATTATCTAAGATTAAGAACTTATTTTCATCAACTCAGAGATACCACACTAGCACCATCCTCCCTTACCTAAAGGGATTTGCTGGCCTTTTAGCAATGAGTATACTTTTGATGTTAAATTTTATAATATTTTACGGTCGTTTATGTATTTGTATGTAACAATTGGTATATGCATGATTTTTATAATATGCTCCAATTCAAAAATCATACAATATTGAAGGATCCTGAATAAATAAGTGGAGGAATATTCTTTCGCATATTAGTAAGGTTAGGATCCTTGTCGACTGACTCTCACCTAAAGAGGTAATTATTCAAAACTGTGACCTATGTTAGTTTGATATTGATATGGAGTTGTTAACATTTGTGTACTTGTTATTTGATAGGTTATGATTGAAATAATTCCTACCCAAAATGAAAAACCATTAATTCCTACCCAAAATGAAAAAATATTAGTTGAGAACCTTGATGTCGGTGATGACATTTCACGCCCAATAGATACATTACAAGGAGATGACACAGAAGTTGGAAGGCAAAGCAGTAAGGAATGTGGTGACTGCATTCTTAAAGACAACCGAATCAAGGAGCTATCAACAGAGAATTTGCGTTTGAATGAAAGGTTAAAGAATTACTTGCAATAATTAAAATAAGGGCATGGAGGCTCAATCAAACAATTCTGTAATCGATTCTCTTTCTGAACCAGTAACTTGTAGAACAAGGAGAAGGAGAGGACGTGGCCAAAGTTGATATGATTACAGGAATACTCCAATTGGCAGTCCATTGTGGCACCAGCTATTACCTAAGGGGAAGCGGAGCAAGAAACAAATATCATTTGTAGAGGGTAAAAAATCTGAACAAGAATCTATTTATATGGACAAGGAAAAATGAAAAATTAGTGGGGATGATATGGATGAAGAAAGAGAAACAATCACTGTAATGGAAGTCATATCTGAAAAAGACGTAGAGGAAACAAATAGGAACGTCGAACTCTACAAAATGAGGAAACACCCCATTGTCGTATGTGATTTACTTGCATGTAAAACAAATAAATTAAATTGATTTTGGTCATTAATTAAATTTTTTTATCTTTATGGGCGTAGTTAGTAAAGAAGCATTTTATGACTTCGAAGAAAAAAAATGAATATGAAGATATGTCCTACCTACTAAATAAATTGGAGAACCTAAAGTAAGCTAGGACACATAATTTATTTAATATATTTTTTTCTTTAATATATTATCTTATGGATTAACTTTGCAGGTTTATAACTCAATTAATTTGGGAGGATTCACCTTTAGTTTGAATATGCATTCATTCTTATCTATTCTGAATGAAAAGATTTTACAAAAGGCGAGGTAATTGATGTCTATTATAAAATTCTATTTAGGGGTGCATCCGCATGTTGTAGGTCATACAATAAGTCAATATATTGGTTAACCTTCTTTACAGTAAGGAATCTAAATGAGTTTAGAATATATATTATAGTAGAATTAATTTTATGATTTGGTTATTAATAATTTTGTCTGTGCATATTTGTAGTCATCAATAAGATCCTTAAGAAAGTTTGACCTACAACAAGTGATGAAGATAGATATGATAGATAAAGGGTTTAGATATATTTTAATACCTTTGTGCAGTGATAATGTATACTTTCACTTGTTGTCGGTGGATATAAAATCAATGACTTTCAATCATTTCAATTCTATTGCTAGTGGCCATAAATATAAATATGAATTTAATTCAGTTGTGAATAATTATTATTTATTTCTATGCTATTCGTTTAGTATAAAATCTCGTTGATGGTGAATTTCAAATACATGATCATACTTATAGGTAAAAGATCTAAAATAATATACTCGTAAGTAACCTGCGGCAATTCATCCATATCTAGAGAGTAATCATCCCTTAGACCAATGAATCTACCTCATCGTATTATTTGTTTTTTTGTTTCCTTATATTATTTATTTAAGTTTATTTAATATTTGTTGCTTTATTTTTCTTTATCAAATTTTTTTTATCTTTATGTCTTATTATCTAACTTAATTTTTTTTATATTTATATTTTATTTTAATATCTACTCTTTTTATTTCTTATATTTTAAATTTATAACATCTAATTATTTATTTATAGTTTATAAATTTTTATATTTATATCTTTATATTTTTTTATCTCTTTATATATTTTCTTAATCATTATCTATATTTTTATATTATACATATTTATTTATAATTTAAAAAAAAATATTCTGATTTTGGTTAATAGAGGGCCTGATATATTGGGATTGTTAGATCGTTACGCCTTTCTAGAGGGGGGTGAATAATAATTTTCCCATTTTCTTCTTCCTACGTTGTTAGTGTGCAAGCGGAATATACTAAATAAAAACAAAACTAACAACAAAAGACACGCACAATTTACGTGGTTCGGAGATAAACTCCTACTCCACGGCTGCCCGTAAGGTGGACGATCACTAATCCGTCGGTAGATGATTCCCCGGAGCACCTCCGGCTAGATCACGTAGCTCCTTGTGGGTGGAGAAACCTCTCCACAAGATCTGGACACTACCTGAGTACAATAGGCTACTAACTAGCTTTGACCAAGCAAGTTTCGCCAAGAAACAAAAGCATGAAACGAGCACTTTTAAATAGAGCCCGAGTCTAAACTGGCTGCTACCAGTCGACTGCCCCTAGGGCAGTCGACTGGTCCCACTCAGATTCGACCGTTACGGCCAACGTTCGAATCAACCAACCCCTACCAGTCGACTGCTCCCAGAGCAGTCGACTGGTCCTTTACTAAGCCAAGGGTTACACTCCCCGAGTACATTTCTCTCCGTACTCAAACCCTCCCGGCTTAGTCCCTGAGTACACGCACTCACACTCGAACCTTCACGACCTGGTCGACTCTTCAATCCATAGTCTCGATCTATTGCCTTCACGTCCTCTTCGCCTTCGGCTCCCGTCCCTTGGATGCGCACACAAGCCTCCAGCTTGCCTCCATGCCATCCTTCACGCATGCCTCGAGGTCCGCGTCCCTCGGCTCATCGTCTCTGCCCATGGTCCCTTAGATGCGCGCACAAGTCTCAAGCTTGCCTCCATGCCACCCTTCACCTGAAGACATCAACCAAGTTCATGTGTACCTGCAAACCTGCACACTCACATACACATGTTAGTCCAACAACAAACCCTAACTTAATCATATTGATCACACACATCAAAACTCATGATCCTCCAGATCATATTAGGGTCGATTGCCCCAACAATTTCTTCCTAACGCATCCCTCTTCCCCTTTCTTGTTGCTCGACGCCGAGCACTCTATTCGACCGCCGCCTAGTCGTCGGAGCTGACCACTCCACAAGATCTTCCTCTAGGATCTTCACACTCATATTCTTGTTGCTTGTGCCAGCCACCAAACAAGTTTGGTGGCATCATCTCTTAGAAGGATTGGAATTATATGTAAAGGAAGTTTTTGTATCTTCTTGGGATGACGTGAGCTCTCTTTATCCTTATGAATTAATTTTTGGAATTTGGGGAGTATTTGCTATGAGTTGGGTTGATGGATTTTGTAGACTAGTTGTTGAACTCCTTGTGATTTGGGTTGCACAGAGTGATGCATGAGAGTTTCATGGTTTTTTGTATTGTTGTTGCTAGAATTTGATTGTGCAAGATTGTTGTTTGGATTTAAGTAAAAAAAACTAGGTTTTGGATGCCTTGCATGACCACTGGGAGCAGGAGTTAGGATATGATGAAGGAGGTGATTATTATCGGATTAGTTAGCTGATTGATGATTAAGCTAACTCTATTAAATTTTCTAATTGGAGGTTAATTGGATTACTATGTTGCATGAATAAATTTAGAGATTTAGCTTGTGATCTTATATCACCTTTGCCATAAGTTTGTTTATTGTTATTAAATTCAAGGATTTGATCTTAACTAGGTTTAGAAGTAATTTAGCTATTTTATTAATTGTATAAATAGTTAAATTGTATCATTGGTACAGAACTCTGAGTTGATATAAGCACCTAGACGAGAGGATTACTTGGATTCACTATACGAATAAGACGGGTACTTCTTCTTTATTTTCTGTAGATTATTTAACTTAAATGCATGACAATTTTATTTCTGAGTAGGATTGCTTTACCTTATTCTTTGTCTTTTAATATTATCCGTTGATACCTTTTTTTCTTGATCTTCGAGCTAATTAAATTTTATGTACATACAGTCTCACCGTTGATTTTCTATTCTATAAAGTATCGCTTGTACTCAAGTATTTAGAAATGATGATTAAACACAACTGAGGTTTGGTTGGCATTAGAGATACCTTATCCAGTAGTTTAGTTGCATGTTTGATGATTTTGATATTTATTATTTTTATCATTGTATTGTTGTTACTTGGTTGATTGTACATTTAGTATCATAGACCATATATGCATAGTTGCATGCTGACAAGTATTGACTTCCATATGGTTAAATCCGTCGTCGGCCATTTAGTTGCTCTGCCCACTCAACCACTTATCGTGGTAGTCGTTAGAGTGCGAGCAACTGTCCTGTTATGCCATACTCAACCACTCATGAATAACGGATGTTGGAGTTGTACGTAAGCAGTTGACACCCTCACCATTATTTTTTAGGGATACCAGAGTTGTTGGTGGCTCCCCCTTTTTCTCGAGGTCTTTAGAGTAGTTGGCTTCCCAGCATTCCGTTCACTCAACCACTTATACTAGTGGTAATCGTTGGAGTGCGTACAGTTGTCACAAACCTACCCACTCAGCCACACATATGTGATGTGATAGCGACTTGACTGACATCAGGGGTGACACATGTCATTGCATCATATGCACTTATTGAATTTTGCATTTTCTTGTGTTTGTTGCATTTATATGAGCTATGATTGCTGCATTTGGTTGACATGTATGCATGCTTTGTTATTTTGCTATCATTCTATTTTACACATGCCTAGATGTTATTCTGTTTTTAGAGACTGTATACTGTTGATTCTTTCTTCTTGTAATACCCTTTATTATGTCATGTGTTTATCTGCTCTTATACCCGCATAGTCCGTCCGGACTCACTACCCTTACCATCTAATTCTGTTTCAGGTAACAGATAGATGGATTACTTGGTGTCAGGAGAGAATCTAATTGCTAGTCCCATCATGTCGAGAAGTTTAGGGGGCGTTTGGTTTGCTTCATTTTTCATTTTCATTTTTATTTTCCAAAAAACCGCTTTTTCTCATTTTCTGAAGAATGACTTTATTTCATTATCTAGTTTTCCAGAAAACGCTATATTTTTTCTAGAAAACAAAGCTGAAAAATGCAAACCAAACATATTTTCTAGAAACCCGCATTTTCTACGGCAAATGAAAATGGAAAACAAGCTGGAAAATGCAAACCAAACACCCCCAAAGAGTTTTGTTTTCTACAGTGTCATTATTTTCACAGTTTTTTTTATTTCCGCATTTTCGTTGTTAGAGTGACATTACTAGTTCAATGGTCTTATGTTTTATTATTGAATAGTGAAATGTACGTTCATGCTTATACGAACTTAGTATCGATTGTTGTTGGTTTTAAGTTTTAATTTGGATATGTGCTCTCTTTTATTTCTAGCTTTTATATTGATATTAACTGCGTAGTTATGTAGTTTACCTTATTATTATGATGCCAGCCTTGTGAGGCTCTGCTGTATTTTGTGAGTTGTTATGTATAATTATTCTAGATTACCCGTCGTATAGGGAAGATGTTATTTAATTTTCGAGGGAATATGGACCTCAGGGCGTGACAAATAATCTTTAGGATCCTTGAGAAGCAAAAATTATTGATTACGTATCTTAAACTTTACTATTCGAAATGATATTCTAAAGACATGTTGATTTATTAGAATATCAAGAAATAAACATTTGAAACTTATCATCTTGGAAAAAGAACAAGGAATGATCATTGTCAAAAACTATCAAAAATAAACTAAATAAATGATTTAAATATTCTCAAAATTCTAATTCTGGATGAAAATAACCTAAATTATAAACCCTAAAAGACAATAAGAGAACTCAAATTCCTTGAAAATTTAAACCATATGTTTTAGCCTAAGATTAAGCCTATAATATATTAAATTAAAATTTATTTAGAGATTTACAGGTGTCATTAGATATAACCCATAACAACCGTTTGTGAAGGACAGTCAAAATGGTCCTAAAATTCTAAGCTCTGTTGTTACGCATCAGCATCTCATGACTTTAATCAATACTTGGATTACTTCGATATCACTCCAACATTTCACAACAAATGCAATGTCAAGTTTTGTAAAACTAGAGCATAAATATATAACACTCTTGTAATGCGGTTGAAGCATATGGAATGTTTTTAACTTATTCCCTTTCGATCTCATTCTTTAGGCATTGACCAAATTATGACACCTGCACGATAGGTGCTATAATGAAAAATTATTTGTTTTCACGGGATGGAGTGATGATTAAGACATGAATGTTGTCATCTTAAGATCTAGAAGTCAAAACATAGCAAAGTCAATGTGTATATCCTCCCTACGCACTAGTCACAACATTCGAGTTAATAGTTCCTATAATTTACTTCCTCCTTATTGGTCCTGGGACTAGTTAGCAGGGGTGTTTAGGGTGAGTGAATCATCTTTTTGCCGCCTATACTAAAAAATTATTCAACCATCACGAGATGGACTGATGACTAGCAGATATGATGTTATCATCATGACGCTGGGGTCAAAATTTAACAAAGACAGTGTGTCTGTCCTCTCCACGCGCTAGTCGCAGTATCCGGGCTAGTAGTTCCCATGATTTGTCTTCTTTATGTTGACCCTGAAATGGATTGGCGGAGATGCTGGGATGAGCAAATCGTTTTTACCTCTATAAAGAAAAATTATTCATCTAAAATTTATCTTAAATCTTAGTAATATAGATCTCTTGTAACAAACTAAAAACACAGTTAGACCTATCACTATGAAGCTTTATGATTATGACATAAGATAAGATGTCTTACTCATATTCTTCGTATCAAATTCTTAGAAAAAAATTATTTCATCTTGTAGAATAATTTTTTATCATTGATTGTGATCCTGTCGACAAGTGAAGATCGGTTCTCGCTCGGCTGACTCGGTCTGACTAAGATGACTTGGTCTGCTGTAGCGCGGAGGTCGGGGTCGGGCTCAACTACGGATCAGATCTCTAGCACTCGGGTCGGACCAAATTGGGGAACACAAAGCGGAGCCGAGGTTGCAAAGTGGCAGCAAACCCTTTCTTTGGAGCCCCAAGGAGGGTTTATATAGGGGAGGGGAGGCTCTCTGCCTTGGCAGAGCTGTCATATCTCATTAAGGATAGGTCAGTTGGCAGACTGGGCTAATGGCAGCTTTAGTTGCCCTGTGAGACTGCCACAGCTGCTTGACCACCTGTCTACATTGTCCCCTCTGATCCTCATTAATATTGGGCGACTTTATCAGGTAATGATTATGTCAGGGATTTGACAGATATTTGTTGTCGAGGTGGATTCTTAATCGTTAGGGCTCACCCGGTCGGATCATGTAGATTGACAGCGCTGGTCGGTCGGGCAAGCATGGTTTCTTAGTCATCTCTGGGCGTCCGACCCCCAGAGCTCAACCCTGGGTGACTGCCCCTGATGGTCGACCCTGAGTGCTCGACCTTGGGTGACCGACCCCGAATGGCCGACCTCGGGTGACCGACCCCGATGGTCGACCCTGAGCGCCCGACCTTGGGTGACCGACCCCGAGTAACTGACCTCGAGTGACCGACCTTGATGGCCGACCCTGAGTGCCGGGCCTTGGGTGACCGACCTCGAGTGTCTGACCCCGAGTGACCGACCCTGAGTGCCCAACCTTGGGTTACCGACCCCGAGTGTCGGATCTTGGGTGACCGACCTCGAGTGCTGGACCTTGGGTGACTGACCTCGAGTGCCTGACCCCGAGTGACCGTCCCCGAGTGGACGACCTCGGGTGACCGACCCCGAGTGACAGACCTCGGACGACCGAGGCCGAACCAAGGCTCGACTTGTCTCGTCTTCTATTCCCCCTACTCAGATTCATATCCAGCTCATTTGGACCGAAGTCAACTCGGCCTGGCCTCCTTTGACCCAGGCCGGATCCGACCGGGCCCTTGACACTCTTTGAAAACTATTCGCCCGGATCAGATTGCAAATAAAATATTATCCAGATATAACATAAGGAAATATATTTTACTTCCATTGACCTTATACTATATACATTAATCTACGGTAATCTCTATAAAACTAAATAAATATATAATATTCTGAAATTTTAGATATCACTAACCAGAAGATAAGAATTTATTTGGCTTGCAAAACCAAATGCTCATGGTTAATAGAGAAGAATTCTTTTGGTTGTTTCATTTAAACTATCTTCTCTAAATCACCATTCAAAAAATGTTATTTTGATGTCTTGATTAAAATGAGTAATTAATGTCATAATCACATAGAGAATATTTTTTGGATATAGGAGAAAAGGTCTTTGTAGAATCAATTCCTCATTTAAAGTGAAACCTTTTCCGATAAATCTATTTTTATATGTCTCAATATTACTCGAGAGGTTTTTTTCCCTAAAGACACATCTACATCTAATGTTTTTTTTTTGTCCTGAAGACACATCTACATCTAATACTTGATGGGTCTTTGTAGAATCAATTCCTCATTTAAAGTGAAACCTTTACTGATAAATCTAACTTTATATATATCTCTCAATATCACTTGATAGGTTTTTTTACTAAAGACACATTAATTCACCGAATCTGAAACTTGATCCTTAGATATTTGGAAAATTGAGAAGTCGCTATGTCCTTCATCATTGCCCCAAGGACAAGATTTTTTCGTTGTTGATGCAAACGTGATAACACTCACGCCAAATGCCCCTCATTGTTAACCCCAACGTGAGATGAAGAGAAGTAAACAATCAGATACCGAGTGGCCCCTAAAGTGGAAGGATTATTTGATGTAGTTGAGACTCTAATTTGATAAAATAAGAGAAGCAGAGAGAATAGAAGATATAACAAAATAACTTTCTTAATTGAATAGCTCGTCCATGAGACATACAATTTATAGAAATCTTAGAATGCATAGTCAAATAAAAAATTAATAAAGAAACTATTAATTAATGATTCATAAAGACACTGTCAATTAACAGATTAATAAGGAAAATGTCTAATCTAATAATATAAATTTGATTTGACTCTGTAAAAAATTTTATTAAATAATTATTCTCTTTTACCCCCGACAAACTTAACGGGAGATCTCTGACGTTAAGTTTGCATGATAGTCTGTTGAAACGTTGTCTAGATAATGACTTGGTAAAGATATCAGCAATTTGATCTTCTATAGAGATTTAAGAAACAGATAATTGTTTGCTTTCCATGCGCTCTCGAACAAAATAAAAATCAATCTCAACATATTTTGTACAAGCATGAAATATTGGATTTGCTGTAAGATATGTTGCTCCAATATTATCACACCAAATTTTTGGTGTAATATGTGATACAAGATGAAGTTCAGAGAGAAGGGATTGAAGCCAAATAACATCTGACGTTACATTGGCTATAACTTTATATTCAGCCTCAATGCTTGAACTAGATACTGTAGGTTACTTTTTCAAATTCTGAAAGATAAGATTTCATCTATGAAATATTACATATCCACTAGTAGAGTGTCTATCTTCAGGAAACTTGCCCAATCCGCATCGCTATAGGCAAGTAAATCTCGAGATGAGTGGCAATAAAAAAGAAGACCATGTAGAGTAGTGCCTTTATGATAGTGAAGTATTCTTTTCACACCTTTCCAATTTTGTTCAGTGGGAGTATGCAAGAACTGAGAAGCACGATTTACTACAAACGTAATATCAGGGAGTGTGATAGTAACATACTGTAAAGCTACAACAATACTTCGATAAACTTGGGAATCAACCATCAATGAAGAGGAAGAAGGTGTAGTAGGTTATTTGTAGCAATTGGTGTAGAGACCGAACGTGCTCCATCTATTTCAGCTCTTTGAAGAAGCCCAGTAATATATTTGCTCTGCGAGAGAATATAACTTTCATCATGTGGAATAAGTTCAATACCAAGAAAAAAGTAACATTTCCTAAATCTCGACTAAGAAATTCTTGATTGGGAAGGTTTAATAGATTTGTAATGTCCTTTTGATCATTGCCAGTTAATAGAATGACATCCACATAAATAAGAAAAAATATCATAGATCCATCATTATATTTGTAAAATAGAAAGGAGTTAATTTTTGATCCAGAAAATCCTTGAGTCGGTAACCATTTAAATAATCGATGAAACCATACACAAGAAGCTTACCGAAGACCATACAAAGATTTCCTGAGGTGGCAAATATAAGATGGAAATTGTGGATGAATAATCTCAGGTGGTTGCTCCATAAATACCGTTTCCTCAAGAATACCATGAAAAATGCATTAGAAATGTCTAATTGTCGGATATACCAATTAAAACTAATGGCTATTGATAACAATAATCTGACAGATGCAATTTTGATGACTGAGCTAAAGGTATCATTGAAGTCAATACTTGGTTATTGACTAAATCCTTTGGCTACAAGTTTGAGCTTTATACCATTCAAGAGAACCATCAGCTCAATGATTAAGACGGAATATCCATTTAGAGCTCACAACATTCATGGATAGAGTGCGTGGAACTAGGCTCCATGTTCCATTGCGAAGAAATGCATCAAATTTTGTAGCCATTGCACTACGCCAATTCGGATCATTGTTTGCTTGTATAAAACAAGTTGGTTCAATAGATTTTAAGGAGACCACTAGAACTCGAGGAAGAGGATATCGAGTAGCCATTGGTGGGCATCATGTATATATGTCACTTAAGGGAAGCATGCGGCGAGGAGCATTATCATCTAAATCACTTGTTGATGGTGATAAGGAAGTGGGCTGGCATGTTGAGTTTGTTGTCTTGTATTATCTGAGGATCCAGAGCTAGAATGTATATTATCATCGACCGATGAGACTTCTAAAATTGGAGCAGTAACTTGAGGTAATTCTGATGGTATAGGAGAGTTATTAGGGAGCTCTGGAGCAGGATCTAGGATGTCATCTCTTCTGATAATGTTGGGTGACATCAAGAAAGTACCACATGTATCTGGAAAAGAGATTGAAGAGACTACCGAAAAAGGGAATAGAGATTCATCAAATGTAACATGTCGTGATGTATATATCCGTCAAGTTGGTATATGTTATATCCAAGGAAAACACATAGTAATGAATGAGAGTCAAGTTTGAGTTTAGAGTAGGGTCATAATCATGGATAACATGCGCAACCAAAGATTCGTAGAAAGGTGTATTCAAAAGTTTGATTATAAATTTTTCTAAATGACACTTATGATTGAGCAATGGGGTAAGAAGTTGATTTATGAGATATACTGCAGTACAAACAGTTTCATCTCAAAATTTACGTGGAACCGATGTATGATGAAGAAGAGCTAAGGCAGTTTCAACTATATATCTATGTTTTCTCTTAGCAGAGTCATTTTGTTCTAGAGTATGAGGGCAAGAGACTCGATGAACAATCCCACAAGAGACAAGATGACGATGAAGAGCTTAATATTCTCCTCCCTAATCAGAATGAAGAGAGTATTTTGCGATTAAAATATCATTCAACTTATTTTTGAAAATGATAGAATATGTCAAATAAATCATATTTTCTTTTCATAGGAAAAATCCAAGTGTATTTACTAAAATGATCAATGAAAGTAACATAATATAAAAAACCTTGGTTAGACAAGATAGGTGCAGGCCCCCAAATATCAGAATAAATTATTTCAATTGGAAAATCGGAAACACGTTCGGATGAAGAAAAAGGTAGCTTATGACTTTTAGATTCCATGCGTGCTTGACATGAATGAGATAGAGATGAAATAAAGGAAGTAGGTAAATCATACCTATTTATGATCGACTAAACAATACGAAGGGAAGGATGACCAAGTCGAGCATGCCAGGCTGGTTTATTTATGCGCTCACCAATAAAAGCTTTAATTAAAGAATTTTGACGATAATAGAGACCATTTTTAATTCCCCTAAGAACAACAATAGTATTGGTTCCTCTATCTTTTATAAGATAATGATTATGATGAAACTCAAAAAAGACATTGTTATCAAGGCAAAACTGACGTGTTGAGAGTAAACTTTTAGTAATAGATGAAACATGAAAGATGTTGCGCATGTAAAAAGTACTATTCAATAAATGAATGTATGTATTTCCAAGATTAGTAATTTGCAAACCTGATCCATCACCTACTTATACCGAATCCGAATCAATGTATGGTAGTACTTCTATAAAGATATTGTAGTCTGATGTGAAATGATAAGTTGCTCCAGTGTCAATATACAATTTAGTAGATAAAAAATTTTAAGGTTTACCATGAGCAGGAACAGATGAGAGCACTTTAGGATAGACTTGTGAAGTAGTTAGGTGTCTTAAAGATCTTCTTAAAGTTAAAGGACCACCGATGAAGGTTCTGTTGAGTCTTTTAGGACATTGAATACTAGTATATCCAATTTGGAGATAAATTTGACATCTTTTTAAAGCTGAAGGACCGCCGATGAAGGTTCTGTCGAGTCTTTTAGGACATTGAATACCAGTATATATAATTTGGAAACAAATTTGACATCTCCAAACACTCAACATCAAAAATAAAAACAATAAAAAAAATCAAAAGTTGTTGTAGCTTGAGCCAAAAGGCACGAAAGTTATTCTTCTTCTCCCCTACTATCCCGTCATGAGTTGACCGGTGATAGAAATGAGGGAGGATGATAAGCAAAAAATAGGAGAAAGAGACAAGGCACTTTAAAATTGCTAGCCTTTTTTTAAAAAAAAAATAAAAAATGATGATAGCAAGCATCGCATGAAGAAGAAAGATGTCACATAAGAAGAAGCGGCACATAAGGTAAGAAGAGTTATGACTCTGATACCATGATAAAATAAGAGAAGTAGAGAGAAGAGAAGAGGTAACAAAATAACTTTCTTGATTGAATAGTTTATCCATGAGACATATAATTTATAGAGACCTTAAAATACTTAGTCAAATAAAAAATTAATAAATAAATTATTAATTAACTAATTCATAAAGAAACTGTTAATTAACAGATTAATAAGGAAAATATTTAATCTAATAATATAAATTTGATTTGACTCTGTCAAAAATTTTATTAAATAATTATTCTCCTTTAGAATTCTCACTCATTGATGTAAGTCTACTACTTGAATACCAACTCAGTCGAAGGAGGACGAATATGTTTTAAGGAAACTACATTACGCAGACTTCGCCAACTCTTTTTCCTCTCCAAGTCAAGAGTCTGCACTTGGGAGCCTCCAAAGTTTGCTCTTGGAATCGGCAACTCAGGACTCTGCACTCTGAAGTCTCCAAGTCGGGAGTCTGCATTCGAGAGTCGAATTCGGGAGCCTCCAAGTCTTGGACTCTGCTCTTGGACTCTGCAACTCGGACGACTCTACACTCGGTAGACTCCAAGTCAGGAATTTGCACTCAGGAGTCAGACTCGGGAGCCTCCAGGTCGAGGAGTCTGCACTAAGACTCTACATTCAGGAGTCTGCACTCTAGCATATAAGACAGCTCAAGTCTTTCCAGCCAACTTAGTTATTCTAAGCAGCTCTTTTTCTACTTGGCTGCCTGAAATTATCAATTCAGATAACTCAACAGATAAGTTAAAATTAAATTAAATAATTTTAATTCAGTATATTTATATCTGACAAGTTATCTCTAAGATTATGTTTATTCAACTAGACATAGGAGATGTAACATCCAAATATTCTCTCACACCAAATTCTTTCACGCCCAGTAATCAAGTCATACTACTTTTATTTTTTGAAATTGATAAATATTTACAAACACTTTGGGAGGCTGTGACCCCCCTCCACAAAAGCAAAATACAATTAAAACTTAGAGCCAGCTATCTCAACATGCGAGGTAGTCTCCAACAATCCGACCACCATGTTTGCGGGGATAAATTTAGCATAAATGAAAACATCGAGTAAAGCATTCTCTCGATGATATTTAAAAAAAATGCCTCTTTAATAGTTTAATAATATATTTCATTCCTAAAAAATCAATAATGGTAGTTTTATATTAAATCAAATGACATGTCATGTTTACAATACAACAAAAATGACCCAACACAAGCAAGTTGTAACCTCTAGATACTATTATGTCTCTCTTTCTATTGTTCAATCAAACTCATAACACGAAAAACTTTGTTAGTCTAATATCATTTCAAGATATAATAACCATCTGAATTTCAGCTACGAATTTAATTCATGCTTACTTTTTTAAGTGATGAAGGGTGCTAGGCGCCTTCATGCTTTTTTATTTTTCTTACAGTATTTTTTTTGTTTTTTTAATTTTTTAAGATATATTATATATATTTAGAATTTAAAATTTTAATATTTAGGAGTTGGATTATAGTGGATTTAAACTTATAAAATTTTCTCTCTAAAGTTCAGTCTTCCCTATTAGGTTATAGTATTTAAAATAAAAAAATTTTGATATTTACGAAGTATATTATAAGTATTTAGTGTTTAAAATTTTTAGGATTTAAGAGTTGAGTTATAGTAGGTTTAAGTTAATAAGATTTTTTCTCTAAGATTCAATTTTCACTTTTGAGATATAATATTCAAGATTAAAAAAAATAGATACTAACAAAGTATTATAAGTACTTGGCATTTATGAGAAGTCTCAATTTGTTTTATTAAAAAAAATCGATTTGCATTGGAGGCATCACGAGTCGCGCCACGTATGGGTCCGCAGCAAAGAAAAACTCTATAAGATTTTTTTTATGTTGTGGATCGCTCATCGTGGACCGTGCACATTGGACTTCCGTGCACATCGGACTCAAGGCACCTTCCTACTCTTTTATTTTTCTTTCAGTAGGTTTTTTTTTTGTTACTTTTGTTTGGAATATTATATGTATTTAGTAGATTTAAGAATTAGGTTAAAGTAGGATTAAACTAATAGGATTTTTCTTTTAGAGTTCAGTCTTTTCTCTTAGATATAATGTTCGACCTTTTTGTCACGCCTCCAGAGACCTATGCTTGCTAAAAAATCGGGCAGATCTCCCCTGTATGGCAGACAAATTGGGACAAATATACATAATCTCCTCACCAATATAACTCAGCCACAAGCGGTTAGCATCATAACAAAAGAAAAAATACACAACCACTCAGTTTATAATAATTTGATGGCTCAACCATCATAAACAAAAAGGAAACCTATATACCAAAGAAGATTCAAATATTTCCATAATAACGACAAAACCAGTCCGAATACCTGATAAATGAAATGTGAAACTCACAAGGTGCAGAAAACAAAATAACTACGACCAAATACCCAAAACGACTATATCGAGGGACTGGCAACTGGATCCTCTCCTAGCTCCAAGAATACAACTACCTTCTATCTGAAACAAAAAGAAGAAGCTGGGGTGGTGAGTCCGGGCGGACTCTGCGGGTATATGATTAGACAAATAGCATGGCATAATAAAAATAGTACAAGCAGAGAAAATAACATGTACAGTCTCTAAGAATATAAGAATATCTAAACATGTATAACATATAAAACAACATAGCATAAAACAAAACGACAACTAAGCATGTACGAAAAACCTCATGATATCACAATATCAATATATACGTGCATGCCACCCAATGCAGCAACATGGCTCATATAAATGCTGGGGAGTCAACTACTCCAAACCCCGGAATAAAGGGGGAGTCATCAATAGCTCTAATACTGGGGAGCCAACTGCTCCAAACCCCGAAATAAAGGGGAAGCTATCAACAGCTCTAATATTGTGGAGTCAATTGCTCCAAACCCTGAAATAAAGAGGGAGCTATCAACAGCTCTAGCATTCCTCTAAGTAATACAAGATGCACTAACAACCGGAAAACAACGATGCGCCGGAAGAAACAATAAGTATTAGAAACCAACTAAGAACTAACCAGAAGCCAACCAGAAACCAACGAACATGTAACTAAACTACTAGGTAGGATAATTCTAATCTCAAATAAACCTAATTATGTATAATGAACCTCTAAGTACTCGCGTACAAACGGTACTTTACAGAACAAAAAACCAACAGAAGACTGTACGGATACAAATTTTTTGAATACTTGAAGATTAACGAAGAAAGTATCAACGACGATGTTAAAATAACAAAACAACAGGGAATAAGGTCAAGCAGACCTATAAAGACATATAAGTCATGCATTAAGATGAACGAACTACACGAGTACAAAGGAGAAATACCCGCTTTTTATATAGAACGTATACGAGAAGACCTTCCACGATCAACCAAAACGAGTCCAACTCAAGGTCTTGTGTCATGGACTACATTTAGCTATTTATAAAATAAACAAATTAGCCAAATTAAAATACTGAACATAATTAAGACAAATTTTAATTATAACAACTATTTAAATAAATCCAAAATAACTATGAATTCCCTCTAAATCAAACTTATCGAAATTTGATTATATGGTTAAACCTTCCATATTACAGTCAGAATCGGATCGCAATTGATCACAACGCTATGCCTCGAATCGATTCAAGGAGTAAAAAAAAATCGATTCAAGGAGTCACCCAAGCCTCAATTGAGGTTTGGTGCCTAAATTGATTGAGGTGTGCGCCCAATCGTGGCGCCAATCGATTGGTCCTCCCAATCGATTTACCAATCGTTTAAGAGATGGGCACCCAAGGTAAGATGTGTAATATATCATTTGTCTCTACAGCGGGGCTATACGCGATGTGACAAGGCACCTCTAATGCAATTGGAGGCGCCTCAAGTTGATTATTAGTTTTAAAAAAATAATATTTCCTCTCATAAATTCTAAATACATATAATATACCCCGTTAAAATCTAAATTTTTTAATCATATACACTATAACTCACAAATGCTAAATACTTATAATATACTCTATAAGCATATAATTTTTTTTTTAATTTTGAACATTATAATCCAAGAGGGAAGACTGACCTAAAGGGAAAATCTTACTTAAACCTATTATAACCCAACTCATAAATTTTAAAATTTTAAATCCTAAATACATATAATATACTTAAAAAATAAACAAAAATTAAAAAAAAACTACTGATAAAAAAATAAAAAAGCATGAAGGTGCAAAAATGGAAGGTGCCTCGAGTCCGGCGTGCACAGGTCCACAGTGGGCAGTCCGTAGCAAAGAAAAATATATAAGATTTTTCTTTGCTGCGGACCAGCCGTCGTGGAACCATACGTGTAGGACTCAAGGCTCATGGAGGCGCCTTCGTGCTTTTTATTTTTCTTTCAGTATTTTTTTCTTGGTTTATTTTTTGAGAGTATATTTTATGTATTTAGGATTTAAATTTATAAGATTTAGAAGTTGTGTTATAGTATGTTTAAATTAATAAGATATTCTCTCTATGATTTAATAAACTCACTTGGGTTATAGTATTTAAAAAAATAGATATTCATTGGGTATAATATAAATATACGGTTAATTGGAGAAAACTCCCCAATCCCAAACTGGCCTTTGCATGCACTCCCCACTTGATAAATTTTTTGCATTCACTCCCTGATAGATTGAGTATAAAAGAGTGAAAACTCAGTATACATTGTAAAGATTTGAGTATAAATTATTTGAGATTGAGTACTAATTTAAAAAATTTGAGTACAAAGTTTCGGTGACCCCTCATGTGAAAATCTTGATGTGGTGAGTGTAAAAGAGTGAAAACTCAGAATACATTATAAAAATTTGAGTATAAATTGCTTGAGATTGAGTACTAATTTAAGAAATTTGAGTATAAAATTTCGGTGACCCCTCATATGAAAATCTTGATGTGATGGATGCAACCTCACATACTCAAATTTTTAAATTTTATACTCAAATTTTTTCAAATAATACTCAATCTAAATTAATTTATACTTAAATTTTGATAATGTATACTAAAATTTTTACTATATAATGAAACAATGTATACTCAAATTTTAACAAATAATACTCAAATTTCTTAAATTAGTACTCAATCTCAAACAATTTATACTCAAATCTTTACGATTTATACTGAATTTTTCTCTTTTATTCTGATAAAAAAATAGCACACAAAACTGTCTTGTTAATCCCATCAGGGAGTGCATGCAAAGAAATTTTCGGTTGGGGAGTGCATGTAAAGCCCAGTTTGATGTTGAGGAGTTTTTTTCAAATTTTCCCTATAATATAAGTATTTAGCATTAAGATTTTAGGATTTAAGAGTTCAATTATAGTTGGTTTAAGCAAATAAGATTTTCTCTTTAGGGTTCAGACTTTTCTCCTGGATTATAATGTTCAAGATAAAAAAAAAGATACAAGTATTGTATATTATATGTATTTAAAATTTATAAGAGATCTCAATTTGTTTTTAAAAAAAAACGACTTGAGGCGCCTCTAATTGCATTGGAGGTGCCTCGAGTCGCGTCGTGCATGGGTCCACAATGCGTGGTTCGCAGTAGAGAAAAAGTCTATAAGATTTTTCTATGTTGCGGATCGCTTCACGGACCCATGTGCACCGAACTCGAGACACCTTCATGCTTTTATATTTTCTTTCAGTAGTTTTTTTATTTGTTGTTTATTTTTTTTAGATATATTATACATATTAGGATTTAAAATTTTAAGATTTAGAAGTTGGGTTAGAGTCGATTTAAGCCAATAAGATTTTTTTCAAGGATTTAGTCTTTCCTCTTGGATTATAATGTTCAAAATAAATTTTTTTAATTATTCATCGATATATTATATGTATTTAGCATTTAAGATCTTAGAATTTAGATTGGGTTATAGTAGGTTATTAGGGTTGGATTACAGTAAATTTAAACTAATAAAAAGTTTTCTCTATACTTCAATATTTTAGATATTCTCTGTAATTCTTTAATCTTATACTTCAATAAGATGATTTTTTTTTCACTATAAGATTAAAGAATTATTTTAAAAATTATTTATTAAAAATTTTAATAGAAAAAGAAAAAAAATCTAGGCGCCTAAATTATCGACGCATATAGGTGTATGGCAGTTGTGGTCCGCAACGGAGTCAAATTATATATATAATCGTACTGATTTAAACTCACTATATAATCTTATCTCTAAATCCGAAAATTTTAAACACTAAATACATATAATATAATTCAAAATTTCCAAAAGAGAAACATAAACCATAAAAAAAATATTTAAATTCACTATAATCTAATATTTAAATTTTAAAATCGTAAATTTTAAATATATCATAAAAAATTATAAAAAATAAAAACATTCTTCTGAATTTAGAATCTCATATGCCGGGAGCCTAGGAAAGTATCGGTCGCTTAAATTTAATTCAAGCGTAGAACCGCGGCGCGTGTGTATGTGTATATATATATATATATATATATATATATATATATATATATATATATATATATATAATTCCAATGCAATGCAACGTAACGTGGTAAACAGAGTTTATTGAGGATTATATTAATTCCCAGTTACATACGCAGCGAAGGAATACATTCGTGGCCCAAAACTAGGACACATTTTTAATTTAGGCCTTTAGTATGCAAATTAACTGTTTGCTAGATTTAAAAACCGCCGCCGCCACCCCCGCCTATTCCACCACCTCCTCCTGCTCCTTCTCCAAAGCCCCCTCCGCCACCGACACCACCACCAAGCCCACCTCCGGCACCGCCACCTACTCCTCCTCCAAGACCACCACCAGCTCCGCCTCCCGCTCCACCACCGAGTCCGCCTCCGGCACCACCACCTAGTCCTCCGCCAGCTCCTCCTCCAAGACCACCACCAGCTCCGCCTCCTGCTCCACCACCGAGTCCACCTCCGGCACCGCCACCTACTCCTCCTCCAAGACCACCACCAGCTCCACCTCCCGCTCCACCACCGAGTCCGCCTCCAGCACCACCACCTAGTCCTCCGCCAGCTCCTCCTCCAAGACCACCACCAGCTCCGCCTCCCGCTCCACCACCGAGTCCGCCTCCGGCACCACCACCTACTCCTCCTCCAAGACCACCACCAGCTCCGCCTCCCGCTCCACCACCGAGTCCACCTCCGGCACCACCACCTAGTCCACCTCCAGCCCCTCCTCCAAGACCACCACCAGCTCCGCCTCCCGCTCCACCACCGAACCCACCACCTTTGCCTCCCCCAAGGCCACCACCCGCTCCACCTCCTAAACCACCACCAGCGCCTCCGCCTTTACCTCCTCCAAAACCACCACCGGCACCGGCACCAGCTCCTCCACCAAGTCCACCACCGGCGCCTCCACCCAGGGCTCCGCCGCCACCTTTACCACCTCCAAACCCACCACCAGCTCCTCCACCAAGTCCACCACCAGCGCCTCCACCAAGGCCTCCGCCTCCGCCTTTTCCACCTCCAAACCCGCCGCCGCCAGCTCCACCCCCAAGTCCGCCACCAGCCCCTCCACCAAGTCCGCCACCAGCTCCAACACCCCCGCCTTTACCACCTCCAAATCCACCCCCAGCACCTCCGCCAGCTCCTCCACCAAGTCCACCACCGGCGCCTCCACCTAGTCCACCACCACCACCACCCCCTTTGCCACCTCCAACACCTCCACCAAATCCACCACCTTTACCTCCTCCAAACCCACCCCCAGCTCCGCCCCCGAAGCCACCACCAAAGCCTCCTCCAACCCCGGCGCCGCCAAGCAAGCGCTCATTAATCTCAAGGCGGCGACCTTGTGCAACACCCACGATGGCCAACACGGCCATCAGCACCAACCCCATCCCATACAAACACATGGCAGTAGCCCTACTCCTCCCCATCGATGATATCTCTAGCTCCCCTGCTCGTACGCTTTCGCACCACTGCTTGAGCACTGCGACGAAGCGTAGGCATGCATATATACATCTCCAGGGCCGGCAGCCAATCAATGCGGACGGTTGGAAGAGACGACTAAATTGACACTGCGATTAAATCACACATGCGTACTCGGACATTGCACTTCATGCATGGTCTTACTGATGAAATTAATGCATGTGAAATTTCTCGAAGAAGAATTTATTTATTATACCAAGTGCGTTACCAGACTCGAAGCCAGGGGCAGAACTCCCCTGCTTCTAATACTTGATATATATGATCAAAATGTAAATAAATAATTCCAGCTATGGGGTAGATGGGAGCAATTAAAGACGGAAGGCACAAAAGTCTACCAGGAAGATTAATTTGGGAGACTGGTCCATGTCTCGCTTGCCGGTGCCAGACGTCATTCAATAGATGCCTCACTGCATCGATCAAAAAAGCCGGTGCAGCTTCCCGCCAGCTCCTTGTTGGTGTCCCACGCATAGTAGTGTCAATCCGATCAATTCGCACGGATTTTTCCGTCAAAATTAAATATCATACGAAAAGACGATCCGTCATGTTGATTGATTGAATCCACTTGAATACGTCTTTAAATAAATTAATTCAACTTATAATATACGATGAGATAAATCAACTCAATTGATCCTATTCAAATTGACGACTATACTCACGCATAAGAACATCCGCAACCATTTAACTCCTTTCATGTTATAACATCTATCATCTCATCAAAAAGCATAAGACCCACATATCACATACACGTTAACATTAACATCTTCATTCTCTCACATTCGTTTAACATTCAATCCACATTATTTATGGGGTCCACATGCCACATACATATTCTCTCACATATTCAATCTCATACATACATATTTTTTATTTTAAACTTTATTTACCAATTTAAATAATTATTATTTAAAATAAATAATAATAATTTTAAATATATTATTATATATATATAATCATTATATATATATATAATAATTATATATATATATAATAATTATATATATTTATATTTATATATATATATATAATTATATAATTATAAAATTCCCTGATCGATCAGGCTCTTGCCTGATCGATGTGGTTGACCGATCAGGAACTTCCTGATCGGTCACCAGACCGATCAGGATGTCATGTCATATGAGTTGAACGTGTTCATCGCGTCAGCGCATTAACGCGCTCGTCGCAATGGCTTTAACGCGGACGATGCATTAATCGAATATTATAACGCTCGATTAACGAGTCGTTGCAGATGCTCAAACATGTTTATTTTGAGACATGAGATTTGAGAGATATAAAAAAATGTTTATTTTGAGACATGAGATTTGAGAGATATAGAGAAAGAAGAAAAAATAAAAACAAAAATAAAAACAATAGAATTTTTTTTTCATTGTTATTATTGCAATTTAATGGACTCTAAAGAAATTTATATAAAATTAATAGTTGTAAAAATAGTATAAATTATGATAATTGCAATTGTAACAATAAGTATTATTTATATGGTAAAGTTTAATCATTAAAATTAATTGAGATCAATATTAAATACTATTTTGATCTTATTACTCCTTACAAAACCAACTACTACACAGAATTTGATGGCTAGCATGATAAAATATTACCTTATTAATGGTTTGGTGAAATGTCACCAAATTACTGTACCTGAAGATATAAAAAGACTACCAACAGGTGATTTTGACATACTAGATTTTAGGTGCAAACGGATATATGTAGTTCAATAATCATGATTATCACATAGTAAATTTATAAAATAGAACAAAGATTCATTCGGAGTCGATAAAAATATCTTTCTTTTGATTTTTTTATTTCCCCTTCTTAATTATGTGGGGGCAATTGCTTTATCCTTCTTTCGGTTTTTCACTTTTTTGATTTACCCCTTCTTAATAATGTGGGGTAATAAAACCTATCAGGTTGATAAATTTCACCTTTATAAAATTTAATCCCAAGAATATATTGATTTTAGTTTAGATCGAATTTGATAAGTCTAACTCTAACCATATCATAAATTTAGATTCTAAATATTATATTATCATAGTTAAATTTTGATCAAAACTTAATATATTTTAGTCAAAAATTACTAATGATCTTAGACACATTCAAATTCATTCAAATTAGGACTAATATATTTGAGCAATGATACGTAGAATGAATTTGTAGCATGAAACCCAACATGAATTACGTGGCACTTTTTATATACACATCCGATTGCCACTTGGACACAACGGCGGCCTCCGACCACCGCCCCGAACAAAACTATACCCTAGGGGGCATAGTGAACCCGTCGGGGATCGCTATAATTAGAATGTCACATCATTCATGTTGAGTTTCATGCTACAAATTCTTGTTGCATATCATTTTTCAATATATTTTTAGAAGTACTTCTAAGTATAACCATATTCTCCAATTATGGTTCTATACCCTAATAGGTTGTGAGTTTTCAAATTTTATATAATTTTGAATAAATTTTACACATTCACAGTTGGATCTAGGCGTTAAAAATCTTAGTTTCTAAAAATTATATAACTATCAATGAGTTTTAATTAAAATTCAGTGACGGACTCATCAATAAATTTAAATCAAAATTTATTTATTGATGGACTTGCACTTACCAAATTCAATCTAAATTAAGACTAATTTAATATTTTTCGGACTCTCTTGAGTTTATCCATGTCTTTTAACCTTGGTTTCGCACTATATTTAGTTTGCTACGAGTTTTTTTTATTTAATTCCAACCTTATAAATCTATCACAAAGTCAATGATGGACTTAAATTTATGATATCCACTTACCAGTAATATTTATGTATTCCTAGAGCTCTTGCAACTTTAATTATGTTCAAGATTTTTGAATCTAGCTAGACCCAATACACTAATCAATAAATTTGAGTCAAAATTTACTGATAAACGTAAATTTATACGATTCAATCTAAATCAAAATTCATAAATTTTAAAATTCTCCTGAATGTATTATCCCTTCTCGTCTTAATTAGTTCCACATTCTATTTAGTCTCCTATGATTTTTTTTTTAGAAAATTAAAAGGGAGAGTGAAAATGAAAGAGTAAAAAGCAAAGTAAATGATGTGGCACGTTGTATGCAGCGATCTTCGATGGGTTCACCGTGCCCCTCAGGGTATAGTTTGATTCAGGGCGGCGGTCGAAGACCGCCGATAGTGTCCAAGTGATAATCAGACGTGTATATATAAAATATCATATCATTTATTTTATTTTCATTCTCTCATTTTCATTCTATCTATGATTGTTTTTTTTATGTAGCTTTTATTAAAAGAAGTCAAACATTTGTTTCAAAGACTTATTAAACGTGACTCATGTTTTCAGATTTTAAATGTATTTCAGTGGCTTGAGTGGGTCAGACAGACAAGTGCATTTACATACAAAGGAGTACTTTAGAAAATAGGTACATGATTTGATAAATTTGAAAGCATAGTGTGCGATTTACGTACTTGTGAAAGTTCAGTAAGTGATTCAGCAAAATGTTATTTGATATAATTTAGGTAGAAAGTTAGTTTAGTTACCCACGAAGTCCATGTTAGTCACCTATGTTAGTTCTTTGAATTTGAATTTGAATTTGAATGACAACGAAAACTTGAAGTAAAAATAAACGACATTAACACTTCTGATTTTATTTGGTTACCACTTTCTTAAGGTAACTAATTCAAAAGTTCACTCCTTATAGCATCCATTATGAATACCTCCTTCTCGAAACCTTCCAGAGGCGGAGAAACCTCATACACTCTTGAGCATAATAATTATAACAAGAAATACAAATATGATTACAACTTAAATTGAAAGCAACTTTACAACAATAAATTTTACTTTGCTTACTCTTTTCTTGTTTTAAATTGTCTCTTGATGGTAAGAAATATAACAACATCTCTTCTCCAAATCCCCAAGAACCGGTCACTCAAACACTTCATGAAACCCCCTTTTCTAGGGTTTCTTTCAGGCTAAAAATGTCTCTCAATCAATTGGTCTTACTGTTAATTGGTTGACACGTAGGATTTGACCATTCAAATATACAGAACAATTCTTTTTTTGTAGCTAATCAATTAATGAGTCATACCAATCAATTACCAGCTTATTAATAGATTAAGTCAATCGATTCCAAAGCCTTCTATTCTTTTGAAAAAACACTGTCAATTAATTAGTCTAATTGATTGACAAGTTGAGTCAATTAGATCAATCGATTCGGTAACTTTCTATTTTCTCATGAAACAGCTAACCCTTCCTTAAGTCCCAATATATTGCTTCAATCGATTCCAGATCCTACTGTGTTTCATAGAAAATGTTGCCAATCGATTGTCTCAATCAATTAGCATTGCTCAATCGATTCGAGTATGCAAAGCCAGAATTCCAAATTTATGGTTTGTTATTCGATTCCACTTCCTGCAAATTGATTACTAACCCTACTTTCAGCCCATCTGAAGTTGAAGTCACATCTTGTCTAGTATTTAGTTGACCTCAAATTATCAAAACATTCTTTGCCCAACATCCAGTCATCTGTGACCTGTTAGAACTTTTCGTTGCATAGCATCCAGTCGCCTTTGACCTGTCAAGGATTCTTCGCCAAGTGTCTAGTTCTCCTTGATCAACATGAACTTTCCCTTGCTAACTTTCCGTTGGACTCCCGATCACCAAGTGTCTGGTCAATCTCTGACCCACTTAGACTTTTCCTTAATCAGCCTTCCCATTGGATATTCAATCAGTAAATATTCAGTCAACCTTTAACCCACTTGGACTTTTCCTTGACAACCTTTCCATTAGACTCTCTCTTGTATAACCTCCAATTAGGATTTCCTATTGCCTAACATCTAGTTAGGACTTTTCCAGATCAAGTATCTGATTCTCCCTAGACCTACTAGATTTCTCCCACACATATTGTCAAATATCGAAATTCAAACTCGAGCCAACCCGCACATAGTCAAACTGGTCAACCTTGACCCAAGTACAATTGCACCAAAAATCTTCCTTTTTTGATATTTGACAATATGTTTAAGTCAGGTTAACTCACTATCCCAACTTCCTTCTTCTCAGTTAGGAATAGAATCAAAGTCCCACAATGAAAAGATCATGGGTTTAAAAGATAAAAGATATCTCCATTGGTATGTGCCCTTTGTTAGGGCAATCGACTCAAGTTTGATCGGGTAGATCATGGATTTTGATGTGTGTGTCAATATGATTAAGTTAGGGTTTCATATTAATCTAATATGTGTGTGTGAGTGTCCAGGTATGCAGGATACACATGGACTTAGTTGGACATCTTCGGGGCCAGTGAAGGATGGCATGGGTAGACAAGTCGTGGGCATGCATGCATCCGAGGGACCGTGGACAAAGCAGGGACGATGAGCCGAGAGAAGCAGACTTTGAGGCATACGCGAAGGATGGCATGGAGGCAAGCCGTGGGCTTGTGTTCGCATCTGAGGGGCGAGAGCCAAAGTCAAAGAGGGCTTGAAGGCAACAGATCGAGGCTTCTAGAGCATGGACGATGAGCTGAGGGAAGCGGACTTCGAGGCATACGTGAAGGGTGGCATGGGAGACAAGTCGTGGGCTTGCATGCATCCCAGGGACGAGAGCCAAAGTCGAAGAGGGCTTGAAGGCAACAGATCGAGGCTGCTGGAGCAGGGACGATGAGCTGAGGGAAGCGGACTTTGAGGCATACGTGAAGGATGGCATGGGAGACAAGCCATGGGCTTGCATGCATCTGAGGGACGAGCCAAAGTTGAAGAGGGCTTGAAGGCAACAAGTAACGAGGTTGTTGAACGAAGAGTCAACTGAGTCGTGAGGATTCAAGTGCTGAGAGAATTGTACTCAGAAAAGTAAATCCTAGGGTTCGAGTGCTATGAGAATTGTACTCAGGAGGGGAAACCTTAGGTGGCAGTCGACTGATGCTTGATCAGTCGACTGAGGTAGAGCACAAAGAGATAGTCAACTAGTGGAGTATCAGTCGACTGATGCAGTCGACTGGTGTCGACCAGAATGCGAATCGTCAGGTTGAGACGTTTGAATTCGCGAAGACCATCGACTGCCCTAGGGGCAGTGGACTGGTAACGGTCAAAACAGTATCGAGCTATATTTAAGAGAGCTCGTGTTTGGCTACTTCTTCTTAGCGAAACAAGCTTGGTAAAAGCCTGTTAGTATCCTACAAGTGCTCAGGTCGTGTCAAAGGATTGCGGCGAGGATTCTCCACCCACAAGGAGTGACAAGAGCTAGCCGGAGATGTTCTGGGGAATCATCCACCGAAGATCGGGATCGTCCACCTTACGGGCAGCCGTGGCGTAGGAGTTTCATCTCCGAACCACGTAAAGATTGTGTATTAGCATTGTTTTAGGTTTTGTTTTAGTTTTCCGCTTGCGCTTGCTAACCATTGTAGGAAGAAGAATCAAAAAGTAGTTATTCACCCCCCCCCCCTCTAGCTAAACGGAAAGGTCCCAACACCCTTTTGGAAAGAGTCCAAAAATAAAATCATGAGAGCTTAGGCCCAAAGTGGACAATAGTATATTATTGTAAAGATATGTGAATTTTTTTATCCAAATAAGTGGTATCAGAGTGGGGTTAAGGGAACGCATCCTCACCTACTTCTCTCAGGAGATTTTACATAACTTTCCAAATATCTAATCCTCAGGACCTATTTTAACTTCCTGCTCAGCATCCAATCCTCTGAGCCCTAGGACTTTCTCTCGATGTCCAATCCTCTAGCCTCATTGACCTGTTAGATGTCCAGTCCTCTAGACTCATCTAGACTTCCCACTTGACGTACTCAATCTGTCAAGTCTTCTACCTAGTATTCGATCTAGCTAACCTACTAGGACCTTCCCTTTCCTAGTATTCAATCAGCTTGACCTACTAGAACTTTTACCTTTGCCTTGTATCCACTAGGACTTTTGCCATACCTAGTATATGTAAGTATCCCAGGTAGGCTTTGATGTGGTCAATCGAGTCAAGCTAGGTCCTGTTATGTTTTGATCCCAGTGTCTAAGTGTCCAGGAGCTTAGGAGTGCAGGAAGTCGAGCGGAAGACGCAGCGGACACGAAAGATGGCATGGGAAGGGAGCCGACGGGCTCGGTGCATCGTCCGAGGGACGCGGAAGTCTATGGAAGAGAATGCCAATGGAGCAAGAAATACGCGCGCAATGTCCGAGGGACGAGAAGTTAAGCGTAGGCACGCTCGAGAAGAAGACCGAAGGAGGGTTCGGGTGAACCTGACTCTGGAAGGCCCAAGATCACCTACGAAGACCTGCCAGAGAACTAGTCAGCAAGGTGCTGACTAAAGTCACTCGGGTGCCCCAATGCATAGGGGTGCTAGGGCTCTCGGGCGCCTGTGTGCTCTCGAGGACCCCTATTCCAGAGTGCCCTAGAACATACAGGCGCCCCAGAAGAGATTTTATCCCAAAGAGCTGTTTGCAAACGTTGCACAGCAGAAAAATGCCCAGGCCACGTGTCAGGCGCCCTCAAGCACTCGAGTGCCCCTATTGTGTCACGTCAGCATTCAGATAAAATTCTACGGGGCTATAAATAGCCCCCTAGAGCTCAGTTTCAAAGAAACAATCATTATAAATGAATTCATTGTAATCTTTCTTTGTTTTTCTAAGCTGTTTATTGTGTAAGAGGCTTCTCCGCCCGAATGAGCTACTCAGGGGATCTGCACAATACTTGCCTTCGATTAGCAACCATTCTGGTTGTAACCAAGTAAACATTTGTGTGCCTCTTTTATTTCTGTTATAGTTTTTTTTATATGTTATGTTTTGTTCTTTTTAATTAACTGACATCTTTGTTGAACAAGAACAAAAGATAGTCCTATTTTTTTTAGGGGCAATTCACCCCCTCTTGCCGACCTACGATCATCTTCAATTGGTATTAGAGCCAAGATGCTCCAGAAGGACTAATCATCGTCTGAAGCAATTAACAAAATGGTCGGATCAGTCATCTACCTACCAAAGTTTAAGGGGGAGTTCGCAAGTTGAAAGCGCAAGATGTAGGTATTTATTAAAATAGATTTTGATTTATTGTTAATTATGAAAAATAATTTTATAGTTCCCAAAGATGTCGACAACAAATCCAAAGACGAAAGTCTGTGGACAAAGAAGAAGCAAGCGGACTTCATAGCAAACGGAAAAGCAAAATTACATCTGCTAACCGTTCTACCGTCACAAAAAGTTAACCTAATCGGGAGCTACTAGTCAGTGAAAGAGCTCTAGGAGAAATTCCTGGAGTTGCACGAAGGAATCTCGGAAGCGAAGCTAGCATGACAAGATATACTCCGGAACCAACTCATTAAACTCAAGAAAGAAGAAAGAGAGACGGTGGCTCAACTACACTCCAGGATAAAAGAATTAATCAACAGACTCACGAATCTCGGAGAAACGATAACTAACCGAGATGCTCAAAGGTATATTTTAAATGCATTTCCAAGAACTCCGAAGTAGACGTCTATAATAGACTCATATTATATCTTCCAGAACTTAGAAATAAGTATTTTAGAAAAGTTATTCTATTCTTTAGAACTTCACGAGTCTCGATGTACAAGAAATGTAAGAAAAATGGACGACATTGCCCTTCACTCAAGGAAGACCAAAGACGATGAAGTATCTTTAGTTGATGAAGAGGAAACAACATATATGATAAAAAAAATTAAAAAATAAATAAATCTAATAAGTTTAATGAGATGCAGGCCAAAAGACACCCTCTGAGAAAGATAAAATGCTATCAATACAACGAAGAGGGGCACGCCAAGGAAAACTACCCCAAATTGAAAAATAAAGGAAAAGGGACAACAAAATCAAAAGTCCACAACCTAAAGGCAACATAGGACGAGTCTTTATCAGAAGATTCAGATCTCGAGAAACAGACCGGACTTGCACTGATGGCTTCACACTAAGAAGAATAGAGCATTGACATAGACGAAATCACGTCAAAAGATAGCAGTGACGAAGGGGGCGCTTGGGACATCAAAAAAGATATGGTATGTGAGGTATGTTTTCAACCTCATAATCAACTCTACTCAGGTATCAAAGCTATGTTAAAGTGTATTTGCAAATTAAAAAATAAAAATACAGAACTGAGAAAATAATTATCATCTTCTTGTCCACTAGAAATGTTTGATAAGTTAAAATTTAAAAATAAAAATTTGAAGTCTCAAATTGAAAAATTAAAAAATAGCCATACATATTCAAATTGTTCTTGAAATTAAAAAATTAGATATTTTAGAAAATTTAATTGGTATTTTAAGTTTTAAAGGCCAAATTATAAAAATTTCCAAATCATATATTCCATCTAAATTTTTTAGAAATCCTAGTGGCAAAAATTTATATTAGGACCCAAAATCTATCTTAAACTATTAGATTTTTTTATTTGTCAAGTACAGATTAATTTCTTTTATAATTAAAGCTTGATCTAGTTGATATTTTTTTAAGATATTACCTACAGAAAAATTAGATTAATATATTTTGATGATAGAATTTGCTTTTTTCTATCTATAGATTTTTTTCAAAATTTTTAACAAATAAACAAATTTATTATGTTTTTTTATTTGAAAATGTGATTTTAAATTTTAAAAATACTTAAAAATTTAATTCATTGAATCCAATTTTTATCTTTTGATTATCTTCTAAGCCTTGAAAAAAAATTTCAAATATATTTGATATCGAAATCAAAATTTAAAATTATTTTTTTAAATTATCAATATTGAATTCAAAATTAATTTTCAAAATATTAGAAAATTATTTTCACTGTGACAATTTTTTTGGAGATAATTCTATAAAAATTCCAACTTAAATAAAAATTTGATAAATTTTTGAATAAAAATAAATTTTTGAAAATTATTTTTCCAAAATTAGACTTTACATTTTAAAAAATAATTTTTGAGCAAAATTTAAAAAATTTAGATTTTCTGGAAACTAATTATTGTGTTAAAAATCTTAAGTTTCAAAAATTTTGGATATTGGATTAAGTTTTTATAAATTCTTGTAAATTTTAGTATTTTCCTAAACATGTTATACGTTTTTTGATGTGATCAAAGGGGAAGAAATAAGATTACGTTAAGGGGTAGGCTTAATTTTTAAAAAAAAATTGTGCTACATTGTCATTTATTCATTCCTATTTTTTATGTTCGTTTACCCTAACTTAACTTGGGTTGATGCACATCAAAAAAGAGGGAGATTGTAAATATCTTAGGTAGATTTTGATGAGGTCAACCAAATAAAGTTAGATTCTGTTATGTTTTGATCCTTGTGTCTAAGTGTGCAGGAGCTTAGGAGTGTAGGAAGTCAAGCGGAAGATGCAACGGACGAGAAGGATGGCACAGGAAGGGTGCCGACGGGCTCGGTGCATCTGAGGGACACGGAAGTCTGCGGAAGAGTACACCGGTGGAGCGAGAAGGACGTGCACGGTGTCCGAGGGACGAGAAGTCGGGTGGAAGTATGCTCGAGGAGAAGACCGAAGGAGGGTTCGGGTGAGCTCGACTGTAGAAGACCCGAGATCACCCACAAAGACCAGCCAGAGAACTGGTCAGTAAGGTGCTGACCAAAGTCACTCGGGCGCCCCTATGCATAGGGGTGCCCCGGCTCTCGGGCGCCCGTGTGCTCTCGGGAGCCCCTATTCCAGGGCTCCCCAGAGCATACATACGCCCCAAAAGAGATTCTATCCTAAAAGAGTCCTTTGCGAACGTTGCGCAATAGATAAATCTCCAGGCCTCATGTCAGGCACCCTCAAGCACTCGGGCGACCCTATTATGCCACATCAGCATTCGGATAAAATTCTCTAGGGCTATAAATAGTCCCTCAGAGCTCTGTTCCAAAGAAACAATCACTGCAAACAAATTCACTATAGTCTTTCTCTGTTTTTCTGGGCTTTTATTATGTAAGAGGATTCTCTGCTTGAAGGAGTTATTTAGGAGATCTGCGCTATAATTGTCTTGTATTAGCAACCATCCTGATTGCAACCAAGTAAACATCTGTATGCATCTTTTATTTTTGTTATAATTTTTTTATATGTTTTGTTTTTTTATTTAACTAACATCTTTGTTGAACAAAAATAAAAGATAGTCCTAATTTTTTTTCAGGGGTAATTCACCCCTCTCTTGCCGACCTATGATCACCTTTAGTATCCACTAGGACTTTTGTCATGCCTAGTACCCAATCAACTTGACTTATTAGGACTTTCTAGTTGAGCTACATGCACAGTTAGTCAACATTATTAGATCACACCACAATTTAACTTTAAACCATTTGTTAATATCAAAATCAAATTCGATTATCTAGTTCTTTCTGTAAAATTAAATAATCTCCCTCTTTTTTATTATGGAAAACTAGTTTAAAATTAAGTAAAAGCAGATATAAAAAATAAGTAAGGTATAAAGAGTTAAGTTTATTTCAACAAATTCTTCCTGCCCCTTAATTTGACCGCTTACCTACTAACCTAGAAATAAAAGGAAAAGTAAAACAACTCAGCAGGTATCTAAAGATAATGTAAGTTCTCCGACTTAGTTTTGATATAGTTAATTGAGTTAAATTAGGCCTTGTATATTTGATGCCTTGGTCTGAGTGCCCAAGGACTAAGGAACACAAGAAGTCGAGCGGAAGACATAACGAGCGAAAAGGATAGCACGGGAAGTGAGGCAACAAGTTCGGTCCATCCAAGGAGCAAAGAGTTACTGAAGAGTATACCGATGGAGTGAAAAGGATGTGCCCGATGCATCCGATGGATGTGAAGCCGAGGAGGATGTTTGCTCTGGTAGAAGGCCGGAGTTAGGTTCGAGTGAACTTAACTTTGGATCATCAGAGCATCAACCGAGCGAGCGAGAATAAAGAATAGTCAATGTTGAAATTGACCATTCAAATAAACAATTCTTGAGGCATCTCAGATCGGACTAGAGACGCATTAGATTGACAATCCTCAAGGTACCCTAAGTGTCATCAGAGGCATCTCGAATGAACAGTAGCCAAGGCATCTCAGATCATTTTGAAAGCGCCTCCAACATGGTAAAGTTGTTAAAGAGATGTTGTTGTATGGATAAAATTTTATCTATTGAGGGCATCGTGGATGACATCAGAGGCGCCTCCAGTACCACTTCAACAATGATAACTTTTGCTCAGCAGACTATAAATAGCATCATGGAGCTAGGAATTAAATACAACACTTGAATTTATTTTCTGTATTCTTTTCTAAGCTTGAAGGGGAGCCTTGGCGCAATGATAAAGTTGCTGCCTTATGACCTAAAAAGGTCACTGGTTCGACTTCTAGAACAACCTCTCACAAAGTAGGGTAAGGTTGTCTACAATAGATCCTTCTCTGGGACCTTGCATGGCAGGAGCTTCATACACCAGGTTGCCCTTTTCTAAGATTACAAAGTCAGTAAAAGGCTACTCCGCCTTCATGAAGGAGTTTCTTTGGTGAGTTTTTTAACTGTTTTGGATTAACAACTACCCAGGCTGTAACTAAGTAAATTCTGAGTCTCTTGCTATTTTTTTATGTTATTCCTTTTGATAAATTAATATGTGTTTGTCCTTGCTAAGTAGAAAGTAAGAGAAGTTTCTAATTTTAATTCAGAGCTATTCACCCTCCTCTAGTCAGCCTAACACGGTCCATCAATTTGTATCAAACCTCAATCACTTTAGAAAGACTAACTGCCAATTAAAACAAGAAGAAGATGGTTGGATCAAGCATCTATCTACCAAAGTTCGAACGGGAGTTTACACTTTGGAAGCGAAAAATCGATATATACTTTAAAATTGATTTTGATATTTTACTAATTATAAAATATGGATTTGAAATGTCTAAGGATGAGAACGGAGAAAAAAAAACACCTCTAGAACAAGAAAAGGTAGACCGTGTTCATGGCAATTGATAAGGCCAAATTCACCTTCTGAGCGTACTACTGCCTCAGGAAGTCAACTAGATCGACGCCTACAATTCCGCCAAAGAACTCTAGGAGAAGTTCATGGAGCTACACGAAAGAACCTCGGAGGTCAAACTAGCAAGCCTCCATAAATCTTTAATCGTCATTATGTCATGGATGTTATGACCATAATGCTCGGCTTCATCCATCTAAGTATATCGGTTGTTGCAATCGCGACAATGACCTCAATGACCCACCATTGTATTTGACGATGATCTTCACGTGACTCTAATACCAACTAGCGTCGGACAGGATAATGATTATTCTGCAGGCTACAGAGAAAGGAAGATGGAGGAGAAAACAAGTAGACGATCCTCCTAAAATGAAGAGAAACACGCCGCTCTCTAAGTTTACGCCAATAAGAAATCTTATTATTAATGAAGGATGATCCCTCAACATCTAAACAGGGCTCTTATATAGACCGCAACATAAGATCCAAATAAAGGAAAAAAAATTATAGTTAACATATCTTAATTCCAATCTTGTAAAGAAAGAAAATAAATCTTTTACTCGAAAGAAAAGTACATATCTGAACAATCTTAACTCAAAACAAAACGTATATGAAGATAAATCTTCTCTTATAAATATTAGGAATACCAAAGATACTCTAAATACAATAAAAATGAAAATTACCAAAAATTAAAAAAAGACTTTGAAAATGGTTTAAAGGTAGAATTTGGAGTCAAAAATTAACAGTTACACTTCACCGGTAATAAACATAGGTTTTTAAATTATGTATGTGTGATTACTGATAGAGCTTAATTTCGAGATCCGAGTATATATATATATATATATATATATATATATATATATACCCCTTCAAACCTTAAAAGGATCATATTAGACGCGTCATCCTGGATTCAACATGCATCACATATAAGAAAATCTTCGAGGGTGCCCCCTCGAGGTGCTTAAATCAAAAAATATGAAAAAAAAAAACGTGGCTGAAATCGTTGGGTCTGAAATATTTTTATTTCAAGCCCACGCTGAGCCTGAATTGAAAATATTTCAGGTCCAGTGTGGGCCTGAAATAAAAATATTTCAGGCCCAGCGTGGGTCTGAAATTTTTTATTTCAGACCCACGTTGGGTCTGAATCTTTTGATCTGGCCTAACGTGGACTCAAATTTTTTTCTATTTTAAAAATATATTAATATATAAAAAAACCTATTAAAATATTTAATTTTAGATTAAAACGCAGGGTTTAAAGTCACGCTATGAGGGCCTGAACATAGATGTGATATCCATCAGTGGGTTTTGGTCAAAACCCACTGATATGGTTAAACTACTCCTATTGCATTGGTGTAGTTTAGCCATATCAGATATCACCAATGCAATAGGAGCAGTTTAGCCATATCAGTGGGTTTTGACCAAAATTCACTGATGGACATCACATCTATGTTTAAACCCTCCTAGCGTGACTTCAGACTCTGCGTTTTAATCTGAAATTAAGTGTTTTGATAGGTTTTTTTATATATTAATATATTTTTAAAATAGGAAAAAAAAATTGAGTCCACGTTGGGCCTGAATCAAAAGATTTCAGGCCCAACGTGGGTCTGAAATAAAAAATTTCAGGCCCACACTGGGCTTGAAATATTTTCAATTCAGGCCCGGCGTGAACCTGAAATAAAAATATTTCAGGCCCAACGTGGCCTGAAATCTTTGATTTCAGGCCCACGCTTTTTTTTTATTTCAACACATTTTTTTTCAATTTTTTTTATATATTAATATATTTATTAAATATTATTTAATATATTAATTTCTATTAATCAAATATAAAAATCATATGTTTATATTTTTAAATCACTTTTTTTTATTGATTTCAGCCCATGCATTTTGTTTTCAAATTTTTTTAATATATTAATATATTTATTAAATATTATTTAATATATTAATTTCTATTAATCAAATATAAAAATTATTTATTTATATTTTTAAATCGTTTTTTTATTGATTTCAGCCCATGCATTTTGTTTTCAAATTTTTTTAATATATTAATATATTTATTAAATATTATTTAATATATTAATTTCTATTAATCAAATATAAAAATTATTTATTTATATTTTTAAATCACATTGGATGGGATATTTTTAACTGAAATATTTTTTTGATTTTTACCTTATATTTTTAGCGTCGATTCAATTATATATTATTTTAAAATAAAAGTCTGAAAAAACATCTGTAGACGTCTCGAAATTTATTACTGAGAGAGAGAAAAAGTAAGACAGTAATTAGAATGAGGGGTATAAGAGGAAGTTTACATAAAAATATGCGTCTTTTGATAAAATAGAAACCATGATATGTAAATTGATAATTTTAAATTCTTAAATACGTTTTTTGATAAATTATCGTTATTTCTTTAGTACTAAATTAAATCGTAAACGAAAGTGTACAAATTGAAAGCCTATATTCATCCTCTTCCCCTAACCGCTACCTGCAAATCCTAAACGAACGGAACGTAACCGCAATCCTTAGAGAATTAATTAAGACCACACCTTTTCGTGGCATATTTCATAGCAAAAGTTTCTATTTCAAGAAAGAAATGCGCCTATTTCTGCCTTCTTTCCGTGTTTAAATTTAAATCGCTCCCGCTCTTCGTCTCACCTCGTCTCCTCTCGCCTCGTTCCTTCACACGTCATCATCCACCACCACCACCACAACAACAACAACCGCAACCAACAATGAGGCCCCACCAACTCTCCGTCCTCTTCCTTTCCTTCCTTCTCTTTTCCTCCTCCTCCTCCGCCTCCCGCCATCAGGCCGACCTACCCAGCCTCGCCGACCTCTGCGGCCGCACCGACAACTCTGCCCTCTGCCTCTACGCCGCCACGACCTACGGCCACGCCTACGCGTCGCCTCCCGACGCCGCGGCGCTGCTTTCGATGCACGTCGACATGGCCGCCGACCACACGCGGACGGCGAAGGCGGTGGCGGAGGAGCTGCTCTCCAAGGGCGACGGAAGCGGCCGCGAGCAGGGGGCGATCAAGGTGTGCAAGTCGCAGTTCGGGAGCGCCATCGGCGACATGGATACGGCCCGGAACGCGGTCGCGGCGAACGACGCCGGCACCGCGAACAGCTACCTGAGCGGCATCATCACCTACTACAGCACCTGCGACGACGCCTTCACGGAGATGCCCCTGCCCAACCCTTTCGCCAAGCAGGACGAGTACCTCTCCAAGATGATCAGTAACGCGCTCGCGCTCCTCCCGATCGCGCTTTCCTAAGCGATTCGAATTCGTGGCCGAAGAGGGGAAAATCCAATTTAGGGTTCGTTCGTCGATGTGTCTGCGATTTCTTCTCTTCGGTAAGTCGTCCTGTTGAAATTGATACCAAATTCTGCAACTGCAAATGTTATTTTGAAACTACCGGAAGATAACGATCCTTAATTTCATTTGCATTTTTTTCCCTTTTTTTTTTTTTGTTGGATGGATTGTTAAATCGAGTTTATACATTTTGACAAATGTATCATAAATCATGTTTGTTCAACTCCCTGAACCCTCTGGATTCTTCAAGCATGTTTATGCGGAGCGAAATTTATTTGGTCGAATATCCTACTTGCTTAAGTGTGTTGATGTATAAATTCCACAGACTAATTGAATGTACAACAACTCAAGGTTGATCAAGAACATGAGAGAATGAATAAAAATCGAAAACATATGAATAATCAATCTAAGCAAAGGGAACATACACAAGTATGCATGATAAGCTACCAAGAAACAAAAGATGCTTTTAAGTGATTTCAAATAATTAAATTGTAACTATGTCAATATAAGATTTTATAAGCATACTTGTAGGAACCAACTACATATCATACATGATATCTTACATGCTAAATTTATCAATAACAAATATTAATTTAAACAAATTAGTATAATATTATATGGGACTCAACGAGACCCTTTTTATTGGAATTATCAAAAGTGCCCATCTTTTTCATTTATTGTCAAAGAGCATCGTTGTAATTTTACTTTCTGAAACGTTTGCACTTTTTTACTTTTCGAAATTATCTTTATTTTTTATGCTAACTTAACTATAGTCGCTATTATCGTACTGCATAATTATAAGAGTCACGATTCTTTAATTGTTACAGCTATACAGTTATAGCAACTATAATTTTATAGTTGTTATAACATAATACTTATTAGTGTTGATCAAATAAATAAATTGTCTATGTTATAGCAATTATGATTCGTAACTACTATAATATATTCTTTATTTATGTTGACTAAAGATGAAATATCCATATTATAAGAATTATGAATTATAGTCGCTACAACATAATCTTATTAATGTAGATCTCAATTGAAGAATTATTATAACATAATGTTGATCAGGATTGACCGTAGATGAAATATTCATATTATAATAACTATAAACTATAACTACTACATCATAATTTTTTATGTTGATTAAAGTGTCCATATTATAATATTTATGAATATGTATCTACTACCATAGTACCAAAAAGAAAGATAATTTTAAAAATAAAAATGTATTAGTGCCAAATGAGATATTCTTTCGATAATAAATTAAAAATACACATCTCTTTGGCTATTCTAATAAAAATAGACATCCTTTTGCTTTTGACCATATGTTAAATAACATTTAATCTTAAAATGTGAAGAATTTCAAAAAAATTTAAACAGCATTAAGTATTTAAATTTAGGCTAATTATTCTAATCAATTGAGTTAGTATAGTCCAATCGATTGAATGCATGTGTGTGGCGACTATATAAAAATTAGAAAATTTGCATTCATGTGTATATATTCCAAACATAAGAAATAATAATAATTTCATAAAAATTATTATAACTTATGTTTCCATACAAATTTAAAAAGTGTCAAAATATTCAATATCTTGCATTACAAACTAAGTATAAAACCCTAGAGTCCTCCCAGCACTCCAAAGCTCCACCAATTGTTTTAAGCAACAAAGCCATTGAACAAAACTCAATTCAATTTATTGGAGGTATGTGTTCATCAAGAATAACTATGTCATCCTCCAATTAGCTGGGAACTCCTTGGAGATAACACATCCTCCAAATGCTCATGATTTAAGTATGTGTATTAAAGTGGCAAAACGTGGTCGTGCAACGATGCAACAAAAGGATGTTAAATTGTCAGTTGAGAATCCACGATTCCATCTCCACCTACGACGCATTTATAAGAATTTTTTCCTTCAAATAGAACGCGCAACTACGAAATATTGGCTTCTAGGCTGCTCGCCGCGAGCACTTCACGATTTACTCTGACAATCGATGAAAAACTTCTATGGGAATAGATCGATCGCCCCAGATTCGATGTTACCTTGTTCAACATCTAAACGACCTAATTACCATTTACAACATTGAAAGCACCACATCCACCATTGTCATTAATGTCTTGCATCAGATTCTCTATTGAGACATGTGTTGATCTTAAATTTAATGGAAAAAACTTAGGTTGGATGGCCATGGGCCGAAAGAAATATCTATGGTTGAAAAAAAATCGACGAGTTTATCTTCACGAGCGAAGTACCAACAAAATACTAATTCAACATTCAAAGACCTTACAGGAAGTGGTCTAGAGTTTATCTTCACGAGCGAAGTACCAACAAAATACTAATTCAACATTCAAAGACCTTACAGGGAAGTGAAGACCATGAAGTTCTACCGCTGACAACTACAATACTTATGTAATTTACTTTGAGAATCGGTGAAAAACTTCTATAGAATCATACTATCATCTCTTAGTTAACATATAGATTATAAAAATATAATAATAATAATAATGTCTTCCACCACCTCCCAGCCAACTGTTTGTTGTTGTGAGGGTCCTTGACTCCTTTCTCTCTACCTTGACCCTCTATAGTTCATGGATTCCAAAAGTAAACATTGTAAAGCCTTCAAACATTCTATTTAACTTCAAAAAATAAAAATAAAAACCATGCAGATGACACAACTTACTATCAAGCCACTCGCCAACATCAAATAATCGGTTTCTGTGAATCACGGAGCAGTTGCCTTCTGATCATTTCACTTGTATAAACAGTTAGTGCCTATCATTCTACATCCATTGAGCCTTTACACGAACAATCTCATGGCCAAGAGGAAAAAAAAATGCAAACACCATAGACATGCAGTAAAATTAATAATTTTCTTTGCTGTAACATTATAGATTACTATCTGCAAGTGTAGAATAGTCACTTAGGCCTAGAGGAAAGTTTCTCTTTTCTGTGCAGCTTTTTTATTCTTGGGGCTGGCCTTACTGAACCATCTGTTGCATTTGGCACAGAACCAGTCATTCTGGGGAACAGATTCAAGTGGTGGCTCACAACAGTCAATATGCGTACCAATCCCACATCCCGCAGTACCAGCTTCAGCAAATTAGCATAACCACCCCCCTGTCGCACAAACCACAAACAGCGCAGATGAGATTATCAGTTTGTACTACTGAAGTCAATATTAAAATCTTCACTGGTCTCTTTGGAGCAGCTTGACAAGTTTGCAAGTGACTTCTCCGCCCAACCATGTGTTTTATAGAGCACATGCCTCTCGAGAGAAAATCCCGGCTTACAAACGTATTCTACCAAGTAATCAGCTGTTACACATGGGATCTCATGCTTCAAGAACTCCTGCACCCACGAGTCAACTCGTGGCATGCTGGGGCTGACAATGGCATATTCAACACCACATTTAAGAAAGCGAGAATACGGTGGAGAGGTCGCTAGAATGGTGCCATCGCCAGCTTTTATCACACGCTTCAGTGTATCCTGATTCGGTAGAGTAACAAAAACAAATGAATAATTTATCTCATCGCTAAGCTGATATTTGAAGACTGTTGCACAGTACATTAGAGATTTTCAGAAGCAAGATTTCCTACCAGGGTCGGTGCAATACATTCTCCATATATCACAATCCGCATCTTATAGAAGGCACCATGTCCTGTACGTTCCCTTAAGAGTCGCCATTTCCTTGGGGCTTCTAAATTAATGGCACCATCTTCCGTAAGACCTTTCTTGTAGTGCTCAAAGGGTTCTTCATCCAAGAATTTTCCAGCCACAACACTAGCTTCCAGATAATCTGTCTTTAGAATCCACCTGAGTTTAAGAAATCAAGGGGGGAAGATTGAAAATTAACTACAAAGTGGAATTTGTGAAGTATTTACTTAAGCACAGAAGCCACACAAACATCATCAAGGGAATCATTGGTTAAAGCCAAACACTAGGCAGTTCTCCAGAATAAAAACAGCAATTATGATGAATCTTTGGAGTCAAATGTAAAAAAATAATTGATTGAATATTAATTTGATTTAGCAGAATCTAAATCACTGAGCCACTAAGCACACATGATTTGCACAGCATACCTTCCAGCAGCAGCTGCAGCAAATAACTTCTCTGTTCTGCGCAACGGATCTGGAATAACGAAGTGTGTAGCTTGATAGGACCAATGATGGGAATCCCTGCAAATTCTCCCCCTTAGTCGTTTAATCATTGCCTGAAATTCTCTTCTCTGAACGTGATGACCGCTTAAAATGAACCATACAGGCTCCAAGTTAAATTTTTTAGTGTTGAGAGTTTCCATCTTGTCACTCTTATTTGGAGTCTTAACTATGTCTTGGCCATGTTCATTGACTGCTTTACCGTCATCAAGATTAGAAGAATTAGAACAGAACGTACCAGCTTCTTCAGGCATATTCTCCTTTTCTGCATCATTAAATGTTTGTTTAGAATGCATGGATACATTCTTTTTGATACTTGAGGGTGTAGGAAACTCTGCAGTTCTCATACTTTCCTTTATAGCCCCATTATCATGCAATGGCCCAACTATCCTGTTCTTCAAGCTTCTGCTAGTGTGTTTATCATTTGGTGCCTTAGCCTCGTCATTTTTATAAGATACAACTTTGGTAATCATGGCAGCCTTATCAGAATTCGGGAGATCATACTCCTCCCTGCTGTTCATTTCATTAAGCTTATATCTGCTACTGAAACTCCTCTTAGCAACAACCTTTTTGCTGTGAGCACCAGATGGAACTTTGGCGTTGTTTCCCTTGGACATGTTAGCATTTACAGTACATGAGGGAATTTCATTTACCAAAAATCTGGCATCGGGAAATAAGGAAACGTCATCTTTCTCAGACTTGTATATATGTGCATTATCCTGCTCTACTAGATTATGAATACCGATACTAGCAATTGAACCATTTGAAGTTGTGGTGTCAAGTTCAGGTACTCTTGGGCCACCCATAGAACTTTCCTTATCGCAAAATGTATCATCAGAATCTTTACCAGCAACCCCTGGACCAATCTGGTCCTCGACATGATTCACTAGTTGCTGTTTGTTCTCTGCTTGCATTAGCCCTTCATCTGAAGATAAATCTAGAAGTGGCTTTCTAGCTGATGAAGGAACAAGTATACCATCAGAAGGTGAAGTTGTGGACAAATTTTTTGTTCTGCATTCCTGGTCAGCTAAAGCCTGCCTTGGGCTAGAAACACCATACTTATTTACAATTGAAATTGAATGCCCAGTACCTGAACTTTTATCCGTTACTAGTTTCCCATGTGATATTGACCTTCTTTGGAAGCAAACTGACTTGAACTTTGAGGTTGTAATTGCTGGATTTGAAACCATAGCATATTCTAGAGGGTGGTTTGTATCCATAGTCAGACGGTCTGTCTCTACCATAGGTGTAACAACAAAATTTTCTACTGCTGTCAATTTAATACTTGGAGATGGATTATGGAAGGAAGAATGTATGGAGAAGCTATGGCATTCTGACTTGGGAGATTTTGAGCCACCACTTGGCAAAGACATCGATTTCCTTTTCTGAGGCAAAGCATTGCTAATGATACTATTTGTGGTAACTTGAGTGGTTAAACCTTGAAGACTGGTTGATTCATCACTTGGACTCTTCAGTTCAGACGGCATTATGTCAGAATCACCTTTCAAAAAATTTTCTAAAGAAAGTTCTTTTGAGGATATAGAGATATTCACAGGTGATTTTACAGGAGAAGTGGAATTTTCTGAATGCTTCTTTGAAAGATTGAAGGCACTTGATTTGATATCTGCTGCACTTGATGCTGAAACAGTTTCAATGGACAATGAATCGACCTCCTTAAAATCAGAAACAATCTGGTCAAATTGATCAATATCAATCATAGCATCTCTTCTAGCACGAGATCTGATTGTTTGAGAAACATCTGAATTCTGATGAATTTCATTGCTGTCCTTGCAACCTGACACAGATTTTCGCAAATTGTTGCCCTTGAATGACATCAGGATTGATGCACTATTCATGATAGAATTTCCGGCAAAAGTTGAACCAATTGTTGCAGCATTACCATTTGGAAACTCTCTCATACACTGATTGGACAAATCAGAACCTTCAGTAGGTATTCTACCCTCAAAACTAGAATATTTTATTCTCTTTTGCCCCGATGATTTCTTGCTAACATCAGTCTCTTCATCTGAATCCTTTGCCTCAGATTCCAAAATCTCTAATTCCCAACCACTATTTGCATATCAAAGTCAAAATAAGCTTTCTCAATGACAAGAATTTTTCTGAACAATGTAGAATAAAATGACAATGACCAGGATTAAGAAGCAAAACAAATGTTGAAATTTAAAAAATAGGCTTGGAGAGTCGGAAGATACTTACAAATGTAATCAACTTAAAAAGTTCCACTTGTTTTGCACAATTTAGGAGGTTTTTTATGGTTCTTTTTGGGTTAAGTCGTAGCTAATAAATTTTCACACAAATTCATGGCATCGTCTGACATAAACTTATCAAATTTTAATTCCCTGTACTATGGTTAGAAGTTGCTCAGGAATGATCCTACGTCATCAAAAAAAATGCCAATTTTAGTTAGCTCATTGTTCAAAATCAAGGAAAACAAATGAACATAGGAGAAAAAGCAGAAGTTGAGAGAAAACACGGACGTAATAATCTATTATAATGTAAAAAAAAACTACGAGAATATGTTGCTTCTATGGTAATTATTATTCACTATAACCATCACATAAATCATCTAGGTGGACTATTATGATGTTTGATTCTCATTGATATGCCAAAAACAAAAATGGAAAGAGAGATGAGGATGATGAGGAATAAACATGGTACCAGAATGTGGGGACTATGAATAGACATATGCATACAAGAACATGCAGCAGTTGTGCATTTTAGATAGCAACATCAAGCTTAAGCAAATATGTCTAGAATAACCAGAATGATTCAAACAAATATTAAGTACAATAAACAAATGTTGGGAAATTAAAATAAGAGTATTTGCCTAACCTCTTTGTATAACTATCTGTTGGCAAGATTTCCCATGCTCTTAAGCTGGAAGAAAAGGCATTAGATAGCAGAATCAGATTTTGTTTCCCTTTTCCAGTTGCTAGAGTTAATATAGAATAATTACTCTATAGCTTTACCAGTCCTCAAGCCATTGATGATTGACAAGCTTGATGTTCACTTTCTTAGCAAGCTCATACTTCTCACCTGAAGGATATTAATCATAAATTAGATAAGGCATCATAATTTTTATACATAAAAAAAAAAGAAGAAATATCTCAATTTTTCAATCTGCAATAACAGAATAAGTATATTAAGGTTGTGTTTGGTTGATAAAAATTTTCCCATTTTTTTCTAAATTTCTAGAAAATAATTTCCCCAAAAATGAAAAATTGGTCTCATGAAATGAAATAGGAAAAGAAAATATGCGAATTTTCTGTAATTTTAAATTCATATTTGTCAATTTCAATAAGCTTCCTTGCATATATTTTTTTTTTACAATGTCAAGCCTGTTGTTTGGTAAGGAAAAGGATTATTTCTTGATGATGATAAAGCTTATGTGCAGTAATCATTATTCAATCCTAAGCCAAATGTCAAGTTATCCATTATCACGACAATGTTCAATACATGTTATCTGTTGTACACTTCATAATTTTATTCAGTTAGGGACTTACAGGAATGATGTTATATCAATAGCACAACAATACAATGCAATTGAATTCTCACAAATTTCATTTTTTTTGTTTCGATTTCTCAATGACAACTTTTGCACTTTTGGAAAACTATTTTTCAGAAATTGAAAACTATATATATATATATATATATATATATATAAAATCTGACGATCCTGTATTGAGGAATTTGATACGTTTAAGATACAGCCCCATCAAAAATAACCTTTCTACATAGATCTTTAAAAATATAATGTATCAGCATGCCAAAATCAACAATATGACTATGTACATGTTAATGCAATTATGTTTTAAGTGGTCGTGTTTTTGATGTGTTTGGCAAGGATTTAAACTAGATTTGTCTGTGTTACTTATGAACACGTTGAGTTGTGCAAGGACGTAGCAAGACACGCAAAGCTCATGGAGCTTTGCAGATGATTTGGCATGGCGAAGGTTGTTTGGTTCAATGGCTCAAGGTCAAAAAGAATAGAATAAAACATTCGAGGGACGGCAAAACAAGGAGCATCAAAGTTGGAATGTTGAAACCAACTAGAGAACAGCAATTTACATAAGTGAAACATGAAAGGTGGCATAAGAAGCAAGTTGTAGGCTCGATGCATCAAAGAGTCAAGTTAAAAATGGCAACTCTTAAGGCTGTGTTTGGTTAAGGGTAATGTAATCCAATTTGTAATGTAATTAAGTCTGTAATGCAATCCAGATTACATATTCTTAACCTTGTAATCCAAATTGCAACACTTTAACTAACTTTTGTAATGCAGATTATATTACATTACAATTTTAAAACGGTATCAAACAAAGTAATCAATCTTGTAATGTAATCATGATTACATTACAAGGTTGATTATCTCTCACCAAACATAACCTAAGTGAATTGTAAGAGACGAATGACCTATACTTTAGGATTCTTACTTAGACATAAGACTCGAACAAGGAGTCGAGATTTCAGTCGACTAATAAACTTAAACGACTAGGAAGTCAACTAAAATTTAATTTACTATGAACAAAATGTTTGTTTGATTTCTAATCAAGCCCGATCGACTAGGCAATCAACTAATGTACTTTACTAGGCAAACAACAGATATGTTTTATTGACCGGTCAGTTGACTAAATTACTAATTAAATTCAAAATAGTGTACCATTCAATTGGATCTTATCCAATGGCATCAACTGTTATGACAAGGAGTTGATTGATTCAATGGTGAGTCGAGACTGATGAAATGCAAGCGGCCAACTGCATCAAACCAATCCAAAATTTGTGCTTGCAAGCTTATCTAACCGAGTCATCGACTAATAGGTGCCAAATGGATTGGCAAAGAGACCCATCAATTCCACTAATCTACTAGAACAGTGTGGATTCAACTAAAATTAGCAATCGGCAATGATCGACACTGCTCAGATGAAACTCTAGTCAACTAACATTGATGGTGCAATTGGTGGATCTTATCCATGTCCATTCGAAGAGTAATAAAAGGAGGTGCAAGGAGGAGCTCAAAGGACAAGCAAACCTAATATTTTTAGGATTCTATAGTTTCAGTTTGTCAATTCTTTTATAGCTTTTATTGTTTAGAGTTTAAGGCTTATACCTTCAAGCTCTTACTTGTTTGTCTCACAATGTTAGTTATATTGTGCCTTGCAAATAGTTTTGTAAAAGTTTTCTCTCCGGAAGGATGCAAGGAGAAACTATAGAGGATTTACGAGGTATGGTATGACTCACCCAAGTGTCCATAGGCTATGGAGCAAAAATCAAAGATTCAAAACCATGTAAATTGATTTTGTTAGCATCATTGTCTTTCTTATTTTGTTTTAATTTCTGTTGGACTTATCTTTCTTTTTTTTAAGAAAGACAAATTTTATGTATTCGCCCCCTCCCCCTCTAGTATGTGATTTTCTACCTCATCAATCCAACACGTAGTATCAAAGCCAAGTCGCTTTCAAAGGATTAACTACTAACAAAGCCATGATTGAAATACAGTTTACAACACCAAAATTTGAGGAAAACTTCAAAACATGAAAACAAAGAATAAAGGTATTTTTAAAAACAAATTTTGAAATAACTCTTTCGATTATCTATGGCTTTAAGACACATAATTTGGATAGAGAATTCACAGATGTAAGGCATTGGGCAAAGAAGCGAAGGGACGAGTTCATCGCTGACATAAAAGTTGAATGCCTTATATGAAACACCCTCCTAATGTAGGAAATCAATCAAATTGGAGCCTACTCATGCTCCAAGGATTTATAGGAGAAGTTGATCAACTTACATGAATGAACCATTGAATCAAAACTTGTCGAGAGAGATCTACTACACTCTCAAGTAAATTCCTTTAAGATGAAGGACAATGAAAAAGTGGTTCGCATGCATGCGAGGTACAAGGAGTTAGTGAATGATCTGAGTTAGTGAATGATCTTACTAACATCGGCAAAACCTCATCCAACCAATAGATCCTCTACAATGTACTCAATGAGTTTTCGAGAAGGACCAAATGGGCTTCCACAATAAATGCCTTCTACATGTCAAGAAATCCCAAGGCATATTCACTAGAAAACCTTTTCTCTACTATAGAATTGCAAGTAGTAATATTAGAAGAAGGGCATGCTAGATCAAGAAGGATGGTTCAACTGGCAAGTAAAAAAAACAAAAAAAGACAAGTTCCACTCCTTCAAAATATGTCCAGACCTCATCATCATCTTCCTCCATGGACAACAATGAAGAAGTATATATGTCAAGAAAATTAGGTAAAACATTTAGTAATCTTAAATCTTAACAAGAACGATGTCAAGAAATTTTTAAGGAAAAAGAACAAAAGAAAGTGAAAGCTTTAATACTTCAATGTCCAAATCTAATTAAATGGAAAGAAAAGAAAAGAAAAAGAAGATAAAGAAGGCTTTATAGTAGCATGTGATGAAACCTCATCTGAAAAAGAGAGAGGCAAAACCAAGGTTTAAAATCTCGACCCGTGCCGAGATTTCGGTCTCAAACCGGAACGATACGGTTTCGGTATCGTATCATGTCGTGCCGGTATGGTTCGATATTTTTTTATTTATATATATTAATTATTAGATAAATATATTTATTGTGTATAATTTAAAAATAAATTGTATATTGAATTTATATAAGTTCTCAATTATTGAACAATTTAATATTGTTAGAAAAAAATAATTAAATATATTTTTTTAAATAAAATTGATCTATTAATAATTCAAATTAAAATTGAAACATTATAATATGCTATAATAACTAATAAGTATATAAATTAACTAAAATAATAATTTATATATAATAATTATAAAAATTAATTTATTAATTATTAATTTAAATAATATATAAAATGATAAAAAAATATTAGAATATTAATTAAATACTAAAACAGTAAAAATAAAAAATAATAAAAATTATCAAAATATAAAATTGAATTATTACAATTTTTTAAGATTTTTTTTAGATTTTTAAGAATTTTTAAATAATATTTTAAAAATTCAAAAAATTAATTAATTAAACTTATTTAATTTTTTTAATTTTAAATATAATTTTATATATTTTATCGTGATAATATTTATTAAGGGAAATGTTAAATTTAAATAAATAATTTTATTATTTTTCTTATTTAATTTGTATTTAAAATGGAAAATGTTGAATTTTAATATTTTTTTTCGTTGCCTACCGGCAGAGGCAAATGAGCCCGCGAGGGCGTCCGGTGGGTCCAGCACCATCCGACGGGCCTTCCGACAAAGCCGGAGGCGTCCAACGAAGCCGGAGCAATCCTGCGATGCCTTCGGGCGCTACGTTTTTCCCTACCGGTGGAGGCGGAGGAGCCGCGAGCCCGCGAGGGCATCCTGCTCCTGCGGGTCCAGCGCCATCCAACGGCCCTTCCGACGATGTCGGAGGCGTCCGGTGACGCCTCCGGCATCACCTGCGCCTCGCTCTTGCCCGCCGCTATTGCGCGTGAAATCGATCAGCGGACTGTGCCGATTTCGATGCCCGAGCGGAACGATATTTTCCGCCCGTACCAAGCGGCACGACACCGAAACCTCAATCCTTGGGCAAATCCAACTAGCTTCCTTGCCTTCACGATATAAAACGATGGAGTAATATACACCTCCTAAAAACAAAATGAGAGCTCAAGCCAAGGGGGAGAGGAATCCTACAACTCAAACAATATGATAAGGAAGGTAAGCAACCTTCTGATTAAACAATTATTAGATGTTATTGAATCTTTAACAAAATCTTTAGAAAAATACGGATGAAAGATCACATGTTTAAAGAAACTTGTTAAAATTTTAGAAAAATAAAATCAAAGATTATTCACATGAAAATAATTTAAAAAACAAGGATTCAAAAATGGAAAAAGCTTTTAGAAAAAGGAAAATGAAATACTATAGGAAGCTCTTGAGCAATTTACCATTGGCTCCAAATCTCCCAACATGATTATGGGAGTTAAAGCGTAAATTACAACAAGAATGGTCTTGGATATAATAAAAGACAAAAAAAATTACTGATGTGTCATTACTCGATTTTGGGTTCCAAAAAGTCTTCTAGTGAACCTTTTTCACTTAGAAAAATTAGGTCTTACCTCTTGTATCTCACTAAAACCCAAAGGAATACCCTTTTTGTTATTGAGACACTTGGAAATACAAGAGATTTAGGATTGAAATTTTAGCTCACAATATTTATTATGATGTATCAAATTGAGCTAATATTTTCACAGTACAAACTAACTCATTAAGGCCAACCATGAGGAAGGCAAAAGTATTGACAAGTATACGATCTGCTCATAGATTATAATTAGAAGTTTTGATAATTTAGAAATTTCATACTGCTTACCACTTTCGTTGATATGAAATTTTTAAAATCTTATATCAAATTTAAAAAATTTATAACGATCTTTCTAAAATTTTTCCTCAGAAAGATCTTTTTGATTCGTGTGTGTTATTTAAAATACAAATATCTGAAAACGTTAAAGAATTTTTAAAATATTTTTTAATTCTATAGACTATTGCTATTCTCAAACTATAATCAACTCGTGCAAGAATAAGTCAACTAATACTCGGCTCAATCAACTAATCAGCTTAGTCGATTGCTTTGTACAAAAAACTAAAATTTAACAAAAACCTCAGAAATAATGCTTTTAGTAAAATTTTAGATTTGTTTGTAGAATATTTTATCTCACTATTAATTTTTCATACTTAGATCATTTACATGTATTTAATCATGTTTTATCATCATTTTTAATATGTTAAAGAGGGAGAAAGGAAAAGGAAAAGAAAAAGGAAAAGGAAACGTTTAAGTTAATCTTCACTCTTTTAAAAAAATAAAAATCCAGCTGAACAAACTGTAGAGGCAAGCCTATTTTTTGTGGCATCGACTGTTTTAGCCGAACTTAAATAAATTATGAAACATCAAAACAAAAGAGATTGTTAGTGCAATCATGCCTTAAGTGGTCCCGTCTGATCCTATTCTTGTTAACGTGTTTGACCAAGGGTTTAAGTTAGGTTTGCATGTGTTACTTACGTGTGCATTGGTTTGTGCAAGGACTTAGCAATTCGCATACAAAGCTTGTGAAGCTTGTTAGATGGGCTAAGATTGTTTGGTTCAATGGCTCAAGATCAGCTAAAAATCGAAGAAGGATATAATGGGATATCCAAGCCACAAGACGAGGAGCATCAAGGTTGCAATGTTGATGACAACTAAAGGAAGGCAACCTACGCAAGTGAAATATGAAGGATGGCATAAGGAGTGAACCGTGATATGAACACATCTGAGGGACAAGTAACCTAATGGGAAACAGTGATCAAGTCAAGCTAAACATGATAACTCTTAAATGAGTTGTGAAAGCCAAGTGACCTATAATTTGAGATTCAAGAAGATTGAGTCAATTGCATCAAGTCAACCTAAAACTTAAGCCTACAATATTATCTAGACAAACTGACTGATAAGTATAAGAGTCAATTACGATGAAGAAAGATCGACTAGAATAGTGTGGAATCAATTAAAGCTAGCTGCTAGCTAAAATCAACACTACGAACATCAAGCTTCAATGATTGATTAGTCAGTTAACATTGATGTGATGCAATGCCATTTAGAGGGAAATAAAAGGAGGCGCAAGGGGGAGCTCAAAGGACAAGCAAGGCTAGTATTTCATAGATTTCACAACTTCATTTTGTCAATTCTTTATCTTTTTATAGCTTTTATTGTTTAGCGCTTAAGGTTTATACCTTCAAACTCGTATTTATCTTGCAGTTGTTTGCTTTATTGTTCCTTATAAACATTTTTTTTGTAAAGGTTTCCCACCTCGGAAAGGAGCCAAAAAGAAGAAATTATTTTAGGATTTACAAGGGATGCCCATTAATTGTGGAGCAAGAATTATAGTTCCAAACCACGTAAATTGATTTTATTAGTGAATATTGTGTGCCTTATTTTGTTTTAATTTATGTTGCACTTATCTTATTTTTAGAGGCAATTTATTGGCCAAAAAGTATTAAGTCTCACCCCTCTAGAATCTAATCGTCTACCCCATCGATCCAACAATATAGGCATCCATTTGCAACAAACTGTTACAATCACTTATTATAAATTATTATGGCCACAAAATAATAATAAATGCAACCATATGAAAATATAACACACAAAAAAATAAAAAAGTATGTATACTAACCTTCAAATCTATAGCAAATAAGATGTGTAACTTGACTCGCTAGCAATGGCTTGGAGAATTTTGCCCCCATCAAGGATGTCATTTTCTACAAATATATAGAGAAACAAGAGGAATCAAGTTGCTCAATAATATCTACTGATAAATAAATATGATACTGCAAGGAAAGCACTCGACAACATTAAATCCGTTCCCACCGACTCAAGTATCGCTAGCCAAAAATTTTGAAGCAATACTACAATGCGGGTAAGCATATATCAAAAAGTTAATTCCTCAATGATACATGAGAAAGTACACCTTGAGATTTTTTTTTATTGAAGAAAGAAATAGTGAAAAACAGAAGCAATAAATGTATTAAACCCGGACAACTGTTAAGAGTATGCTATAGGCTATAGAAGAAGAAAATGTTGATGTCACACAATTTTCTAAACGCCAAATAATTAATCTGTGATGCTGAAATTACATGAAACATAATATCAAGGTACCATTTCATCTTGAAACAAGATGAAGGTAAATATATTTTGAATGATCTCATATAGAATCAATAAGATGTAGAGTATCTGAAGAGAAAGAAAACACATTTGTTTGTGTTTTGCACTATATTTTCCAATGATAATCCCTTTGAGAGTAATCATACTTATAGTACTCAACAATCAAAAGAGCAGTTCAAAGTCATCAATATGGAACTAAGTGAACAAATTTAATAGCAAAGAATTTTATAAAATTATAGCTAATGATAAGAATAACTTTTCAGTGACAATTTCCTAGCAGAACTGTCATGTTGTTACCTCATGAAATGGTACAGAATTTAGTTTCTATCATCTATAAAACAGCCATCACATAACAAATGTTATTCCATTTCTAAATGTACAATGGGTAGACAGAGAAAATCAAATTTTTACCATGATATTTTCTCGTTCTTGTTTCTGGTATCCCGTTAAGCAAATGTGCAAATAATGGCTGTCAGGTATTCCATTCAGATCCTTTACAGGAGTGTATAATACCTGCAGAGAATTCCAGTCATTAATTTGAAAGGACTCAGTGACCAGCAGAAATCATATGATACCTATAGAGTATAATGGAAATAAAACAGGTGCTTAATTTCTCAAATAATTTATTGCCCTTTAGCTTTTAATTCCGCGAAACACATATTTACTCTATCTAAAGTGTAACAAATGCAAGTCCATAAAACTCGCCAAAAAAGCTTAAACTTGCCCTGCTAGCATCAACCATAGTTCTATGTTCCAAACTGTCATCAACCCACAACTCATTCACCAGTATTTTCCCATCTTCTCGAGCAGTAGCGCATACAGGATCATCCTACACCAGATATTCCTTCGTTCAGTGATCAACGTTTGTTTTTCGGATCTCAGTCGAATTAGGAAAAAAAACTTACAAAAACGCGACCACAAACAATCACGTGCGTGCAGCTCTGATCATACTGACCAACATCTACTCCTCCTCCTCGCACAAGCTCAGAGCGACACTGGAATAACCCAAGGAAAAGAGCAAACAGGGATCAAATAGCCAAAATTGGTGCAATCCGAGTGGGAAAGAATAGCAGTCAAGAAGGGACGGACCCGAGCCTCGGATACCGAATCAAACCCAAAGAGGACGAAACGAACGCCGGAGAAGATCTTGTCCGGTGCGATCGAACCGGAAGCTCCGCGAGGCCGGTGCATTTGGAAGCCGGAAGCCCTAGCGAGAGGAGCGGAGAGTGGGCAGGGCTCGATAAGGCGGCGCTTGCGATCGAAGGGATCGCGCGATGAAGGCAGTTCCTTGTGGCGGAAGGAGAGAGGCGACAAATCTTCTGGGGGTTTTTCTTTGTTTTGCTTTCTTATTTCCACAGGAGTCGAGTGGAATCCCGAGCGGGAGAAAGAGGCGCGTTGCCGAAAACGAAATGGCACGTGCGCCGTGGCACTTGATGATTCGGGCATGGTTGAATCTATTCAATTGAAGTTACGGGCCGGCCTTTCGGGCCGAATAGTCCCACAATGGAATTTCTCCTGGTCATCCAAAAGAGATTGTGTATATCTAAACTACGATAGCTGATGGGATTCGTCTTGGGAAAGGGGCGATTCCTTTTCGACCTCTCGTGTATAATTTTACTTTGCATTTTATTTTGGAAGTAGTCATTTTTGCGATTCAAATATGTGAAAAGTATATGATAATAATTTTAGAGAAATGATATGCTGGGCGAAACTAGAGCGCGAAATCCTCCACGAACGAGTCAGCAATCTGACGTGGCAAAAAAAATTTAAAAAAAAACAAAGCTTTCTCGGGGCGGTGAAGGGATCGAAAAAGAGGAGATGGGCGAAGCAGGGGACTTGTCGGCGCTTTTCGCCCAGCGGATCGGGGCGGCGGCGCGACCATGGACGCGGGAGGAGGACAAGGCGTTTGAGCGGGCGTTGGTGGCGTTCCCGGAGGGGATGGCGGACCGGTGGTCGGCCATCGCGAGGCAAGAGCCGGGGCGGAGCGCGGTGGAGGTTTGGGACCGGTACCAGGCGCTGGTCCGGGACTGCCAACTGAAGGACCAGGGGATGGTGGAAATGACGGCGTGTTGGGACAACGACGAGGAGGACGACGACGGAGGCGACTCCGGCGACGGTGCTTGCGGGTCGCGACTGCAGTCGGCCGCTAAGAACAGAGGAGAGGAGTGGAAGCGAGGGGTTCCGTGGACCGAGGAGGAGCACCGGTGAGTAATTAGTTACTTAATCAGCCGCCAGAGCGACCATTGCTTTCCAATTCAGTACGACAATCAGTGGAAGGTCCGTGACAATTTGGGATTATGGCAGGTTGTTCTTGGAAGGGCTGGAGAAGTACGGTAAGGGAGACTGGAGGAACATCTCGCGGTGGGCGGTGAGGACGAGGACGCCGACGCAGGTGGCGAGCCACGCGCAGAAGTATTTTATCCGGCAGAGCCACGCAGGAAGAAACAGAGAGAGCAAGAGGAAGAGCATCCACGACATCACGCATCCATGACATTTATTCTACGCACTGCTCTACGTGCTAGAGATTTCTGGACGAATTTGCGCGTGCGCGTGCGCGTGATCGCTTTCTCCTTCGATTTTTTTTTTAATTTTTTTTGCCACGTCAGTTCGTGGAGGATTTCGCGCTCTGGTTTCGCCCAGCATATCATTTCTCATAATTTTATCGGTACCCTTTTTTATATATGTTGAGAATTCAAGTACAGTTTTACAATAAAGTATATGAAAAAGTAAAAAGATATATTTAAAAGATGAAAAATATCTTTATTAATAAGAGATTTTTGAAATAGAGTCTAAAAATAAATCATCAGAATTTAAGTTAAAAATAGACAGTATCATAATATTATGAAAATATATGAATTCTTTTTTTTTAATAAATGGTATTAGAGTAATGGTTCGAACATCAAGAGTGATCTGATCTATTTGAACATGGATTATGTACGCAAGGAAAATTACTATTATAGAGCAGGTGGGATTACTAATAGAATTTGAACTTAATCACTCATGGATACAAGTTAAGCTTTTCTCATATATATTTATGTATATTTCATAGACAAAAAATGAGTTATGATCCAGATATAAAAGAACATTATCCTCTATATATATATATATATATATATATATATATATATATATATATATAATTTAAAAAAAATTATACATAATACTATAATCTAACTACTAAATCTTAAAAATAAAATCTTACACGATATAATCATAAGTTAAAAAAATAAAAGATAAAATAAAACATAAGTTAAAAAAATAAAAGATAAAATAAAAAATAAATACACTTGATCCATACGAATTTATATGATAAGATCTTTAGTATAATATATATATGTGTGTGTTGTGCAGACCTTTCACCATAGATCGGTGTGCAACCATGATCCAGGCACGTGGATTTATTAACAATAGTTTTTTAATTTTTTTTTAAACTTCGGGATTAAGTTAATTAGATTTTATTTTTAAGATTTAGGAGTTGAGTTATATAATATTTAAGTTAAAAAAAAATAAGTGTTCGTATGGTATATATATATTTAGGTGTCTAATAATTTTTTTATTATTTTTTAGCTCCTCATTAAGCTAATTAGATCCACTGATGATTAATGCAAATGAACTGACCGGGTCGTTTAGAAATCCACTGACAAGAGCACACAAGGGCCACATGCCCTCAAACAACCAAAGAGATCCACAAGATGGCTTTCGTGAGGGCAGGAGACTGACGAAGGGGTTCACAGTGAGCAAGGAAACCTCTTTTTGATAGAGATCCTAGACGAAGAGTTGCCAGTCAACTTTGGACTACCTCAGGTGGGTGGGAGAGTACAGTGGCTTCTCCAACCCAAAAGATCACCTGTCTTGTCGGGATTTGAGGTCGCTCTCTTCCTGCATCAATATCTAAATGGAGCAACTGACTTCTACGAGGAGCTCCTCAGGAGTGTGAGAAATACATTAACATAGAAGAAGAGGCTCAACCGTCGAAGAAAAGTAAGCAAAAGGTGATTGCTCAATCCATCAAATAGGCAGACATAAAGGCGGCCAAGCAGAAGTATTGAGAGATTCACTAACAACTTAAGTTGACAAGTTGAAGGATGGCGAGTTTGCAAAAACAATCAACTGAAAAATATTGATTCAAATCGAGTGTCATAAAACAACAAATTAAGTAAAACTCGTTTGAAGATAACTTGAGCTGTAAACCAAAGGGTGAAATTGTGCTAAAAACTCTATTATTTCATTTCTAGCCTAGTATTATTAGTCGCCTTGCTTGTATTATTTTTCTCATGGTAAGAAAACTTTTTGTAAGATATTTTTCAATATCTACAAAAGAGAAAGTATCCTCAAAGCACCAGACACTCTAGATTGTTATGTTTAGGTTCATATCCTCATTGACAACTACAACATGAAACATGATCTACCTTTCTTTGAATGAGTTATTTACCAACACAACTTCGCATCTTTTGATCTGCAGCACTCAAAGTATCATTACTCTTGCAGAAAGCAAACCTCACGTATCTGCTTTGTTGAGTCTGATCATTGCAATCTCCATGAAAAAATCCACGTCCGGGCACAGCAGCCACTCCTGCTTTCTCGATCAATTCCTTGACAAAATCTATCTGAAATGATATGTTCAATTTACAATAGTCAAACTCACGATATAAACATTACCAAAAAAAAACTTACAAAAGGAAATGTAGCAGGAGATAGTTCGCTCACGTCAGAAAGTAGGCAGGCCTTTGGTAGCTCTGCAAATACAAACACTGATCCTTGTGGTTTGTTATGAACTTGAAAACCAACTTCAGATAACATTTTAATGAGAAAATCTCTCCTTGCTTCATAATCCTTCAACAAAAAATACATTAGTGGCTTTTGATGGTATTCTCTTCAACGATCTAGGAAGAATATAAGTTGCGTTGGGGGCGAGCGATTCGCCTTTGCCACCTAGGAAGAATATAAGCTAAGAGATGAATTCCTCACTGATTTCAGAGAAACAAAATATTCTGGTGGACTTTGCAAGGCAGCCAAGGCAGCTTCTTGGAAAGGTGCAGGAGCTGAATCTGTGATTTTGATATGAATATTTCTAATTGCAGATGCAATGGCAGTAGGTGCACAAGCCCAGCCAATCCTCCAACCTGATGATATGTAAAAAATGTTAAAGATTGTTTGATTAGAACAGCTTATGCTGTCATTTCAACAGTAGCCATCATAGAAGCCCCCTAATTACAGAATTTGAAGACACCAAAGAAGAAAAGGAATTGGAATTGTGGACTGGTAACAAAATCCAGAATTGAATGACACAAGGTAGAATTAACAAAAAGTAAATCGTTATAGGTCATAATATTAATCAACAAAAAATTTTATGCTCCAACAGTTTGCACTGTGGCAACTTTAACACCAAATATCAGAAACAGAATTTAGCAAGGACCGACCCTTTGTAGGTGACAGATAATGATATTGACGGCCGCATTTAATGCTGTGAAACTGTCATAGCCGCCTGACCCCCATAAACGCCTGACACATTGCCTAATGTGTCTCTTCTGTTCCCCCTTTTATTATTGGCGGTTCTGCCAGGTAATGATCATGTCAGAGGGGATTATCTCTTGAGTATCTGATACGAAGAGCTCATGCGATAGGAAAGCCTCTCCATTATTCAATCGTCTCCATATGATCATGAGTACCCGACCTCGGGCGACCTACCTAGATGCTCCCGACCCCAGGCGTCCGACCTTGAAGGTCTTGACCCCGAGCGGGCGATCTCGAGGGTCCCGACCTCGGGCGTCCGACCTTGAAGGTCTTGACCCCGGACTGACGACCTCGGGGGTCCCGACCTCGGGCGTCCGACCTTGAAGGTCATGACCCCGGACTGACGACCTCGGGGGTCCTGACCTCGGGCGTCCGACCTTGAAGGTCTTGACCCCGGACTGACGACCTCGGGGGTCCCGACTTCGGGCGTCCGACCTTGAAGGTCTTGACCTCGGACGGATGATCGGCCCCCTGGGCCCCGCCCCCAGGGTGATCTTCGATCAGACCTATTAACTGCCGGTTCAGATCGGCAATTGAACCCGACCGAGCCCTCAATCCTTATAAAAATCATACGCCCGGATCAGTTAGGATCACAGAGTCTTCAACATCATCACTATACAGGTTTGGAGACTGCTTGCTAGATCCTACTGTCCCGGCCATACACTAGTAAATCCATATCTGGAGCCTCTAGTTTGCAGAAAAAACTCCACTCTATGACCATGTAGTGAATCTTTGTTTCCCATGGTTTGGTATAAGCCCATATGGTTTGATGTAAGCTTATGTATACAAAGAGAACCTATGTACCAAATATGAGAGAAAAGTAAAATAAAACTCAACAAATTAGCATCCATGCCTTGCACAATATTCCTCTAAATCTATCCTAATCCTCTCTCAACAGATAATGAAACTTCTGACTCCAGCTCTCCCAACATACCAAAGTTCTCAAGAAGAAGATCCTCTTCTCTACAAATAATCTGATCTCTCACAGGCTCCATATGTACCTTAAGGCCTCCTAGTCTTTGAAACACTTAATTAGCAAGAAAAACTACAACTGTCTCATGCACCATTGATAATTCATTGAGAAATTCACACTGAAATCCTAATATAAGGTTAATTACCCACTGTTGAGCGTAAGGCTGGGCCTTTTGCGGTCTATGTGGCCACTCCACGGCCTCAGCCACAAACTAGGCCAGGCAGAAGCCTCTTTCCGCCTAACACTATTCACCAAAGCAATATATAATTTCTTGTTTCCATTCAAGTGCTGAAAGTTGTTTTGGTTCTGAACATTCAACTTATGCAGGATAACTCACACCAGTCATGTTAACATTCTTCTTCAGATGCATTATTAGGATACATATATTACACAACTGCTGTCGTGGAATTCCGAATATTTTCAGGAAAGCAACCAAGCTGGTGGTGATGATTACTCACCTGTCACACTAAAAGTTTTGGACAAGGATGATGTGATAATTGTCCTTTCTTTCATCATTGGAAGTGATGCAATGGATAAATGCTTATGTGTATCAAAAGTTAAATATTCATACACCTGAAACAAAAATTAGCAACGAAGATAAGCTAAACATACAGGTGAGGATGGCAAGACAAAGTACAGCCATTCTACTATAGTTTTGGCAAAGATACTTAAATAATTATTGCAAGCGTCTATGTCTAGAAGAGAGTAGAGAGACCAAAAAACCAATTCAATTAGACAAATATGAATTTTGTTTCCTAAAGCATCACTTCATATATATTTAGATTGTAGAATATGTGTGATGTCTATTTGAATAAGCATAGAAAATCTCAAGCCTTTCCAACTAGGTCTTGCTTCTTAGACTAATTATGGTATATTATGACATTGGCGCTCTTTTTTTATATACATTTATAATAACAGTTTCGTACTGGTAATATAATTTTCATAAAAATATCACATAGGAGGTAAAAGAAAAAAGGTTGGACCATTGAAAGCTTCTCATATTTCCTACTGGATATTCAGATTGTTCAGATTCAAAATAGGAATATTATTGTCAAATGTGAAAAGTGAGACCAAGAAGAAATTCTTTGATGAGAATGGCCACTTTAGAAGGAATTTGCAATATTTAGTATTCAAATGTGGCTTGCATCTTTATCACCTCTTCTTAGAGCTTTAACAGCTTATATTGTTTCAAGGGAAAGTATATGAAAAGGTCAATGCATACTTCATCAGTTATAGCAAGGCAGTCCATCTGGCAGCATGCTGCAGCAATTACCTCAAGCTCTTCCTTAGAGAAAACCTTTCCAGTAGGGTTGTGCGGACTGTAACTGTTGTAATTAGTTTCTTTGATACATCCTAAGTTTTGAGAAAAATACAACCATGCATAAATGAAAGAACTGGTAAGAATATAAGCAAAAAAAAGCAGGGCATTTTTCATCATTATATATGATGGTTCATATCGTCACCATGTAACTTATAAAACCATTCAAACAATAGTAACGATAAGACATGCCTACTCTTCCATTTGCAGTGCTACTTGCAGACTCTTCAGAGTATTTGGACAAAGCTATAAGGTACTACATGTCTACATCTAAGCTCTCATACTCAAAAGGATTAGTACTAATCATACCCTGTGTAAACAAAAATTATCTAGCTGGTACATTCTACAATTTACAAACAAAAGGAATATTTCTAAAAGACTGCATGAGTCCAAAATTTTGAATCTTGCATTGTCCATATGTGAAACAGTTAGCATTAAGCATGACATATAATTGAACGTGCAGGATAAGAATCCACTGAAAAAAGAAAAAACAAATTAAACATATAGGAATGGCATGATAAAAGCCACCAGAATGATCGAGAATCAAACTTTGATATTGTGTTTCTTGGACAGAAATAGAAGGGAAGGGAAGGGAAGGGAAGGAAAAGAAAAGAAGTGGAATTGTCAATTGTCGCCCAAGTAGGATAATATAATCTCTCTCTCTCTCTCTCTCTCTCTCTCTCACACACACACACACACACACACACACATTTAGTCAAAGTGCTTTATCCCAAGTGGTAAACATGGAGACATATGCTGCCTGAGGTTCCGGATTCGAGTCCTCTTATCGATTAATATTTGTTGACTGAGATATTATAGCCAACAATATGCGAGATATTATTTCAATAATTATGCTCTTATCAACCAGTGGTACTATGCCTCCAGAAATCCCGGAAGGGGGTTTCTAATAAGGGGACCGTTTCGGCGGTAGAGCTAGTTACTATAAAAAGTTTACTCATTCCAATTTTAATGTCAAAGTATCTTATCCCAAGTGGTAAGCATGGAGACATATATTGCCAGAGGTTCCGGGTTCAAGTCCTCTTAGCGACTAATATTTGTTGACTGAGATAATATTGCCAATAATATGCGAGATATTATTTCAATAATTATGCTCTTATCAACCAGTGATACTATGCCTCCATAAATCCTGGAAGGGGGTTTTCTGATAAGGGAACTGTTTCGGCGGTGGGGCTAGTCACTATAAAAAGTTTACCCATCCCAATTTTAGTCAAAGTGCCTTATCATGGAGACATATGTTGCCTGAGGTTCCGGGTTCGAGTCCTCTTAGCGACTAATATTTGTTGACTGAGATATTATTGCCAATAATATGCGAGATATCATTTCAATAATTATGCTCTTATCAACCAGTGGTACTATGCCTCCAGAAATTCTGGAAGGGGGTTTCTAGGGGACCGTTTCGGCAGTGGGGCTAGTCACTATAAAAAGTTTATCCATTCCAATTTTATCCCTGCACCCTGTGTAAAAAGTCTCTCCCCCCCCCAACCTCTTGTCTTCTCAGTCACCGCGATTTACCTCCTCCGTGTTGGTCCTGAGTGTTAGTGATATGAGAAGTGTCCTAAGGCGATCGCCTTATGATTGTAATCATTTATTTTAATAAATGAATATTCACTATTTGAGTATACATGTTTGTGTATTTTATTGAGATCTTAAACTCATTTACTGAATGTCCGCAATACAATTCACAGCATGAGAGAATTTGTGATGAATTCACAACTAGTGATTATCTCTGCATGTGCAATCGTGAAGTATTGAAATTGTCCCTAGTCGATGAATTGATAAATACGGACACTATCAATTCTGTTTAGACTAGCATGGGTTATTCTCTAATCAGCTGATTCTCACTGGCTGGTGACATTGAGATGTCCGGAGATAAACATGAATGCTAGTTAAGGGAACTAGTTCATTGGAGTGACTGGCTGTAAAACTTCATATGGTAGTCTACATATAGATATGTCAGTGAAGTTCTTACTGCAGCTTAAGTGCGATGTTCCTTTGACTTGCGGTGTTCAAGTCATCTTGGTCATGGAGATTTATACTTTGACATCTTAAGCAAACATCTCCAAGGAGGTGTGGACCCAGGATGATTGGGTATAAGCCGAAGTGCCCGAATATGTTTGAACAGCCAACAAAGGATTCACCACTCCTTGCGAGGAGATGTATACCCGAGGCCTATCGTCGGATTGTTACTCGAAGCCTCTGGCCAGAGCATGACATGTTCAGAGTATGAATCTCTTAAATACATGAGAGTAATTAGAATTCGTATGACGAGAAAACGTTACTTGGGCTAAGTGTGACGTAGTCAGCCTAGTGGGGACTGACACACATAGATCATGTCCTGAACCAAGTGGGTATAAGATGGTGAAGGGAATGAGACACGATTCATTATAGCTGCTGAAGGGTTTCAGAATTGTTTCTGAGATCAACCGTTGATCTTTCGATTAATTGGGGATCATGATGTACTACTAGGTGTCACTCATGATCGTTCTATAATTGATTAATTATAGACGGCCAACATAAATCGAAAGCCTATTTAGTCACACGCACTACGAGTAATCCGAGGGATTTAAAACGAGTTGAAAATTAGATTTTCCAATCAAGAGAAATTAGGTTTGGTTGAGCCAAACGATAAGTCGAATCTGAATTTTTCAGAGACGCATCAGAAGCGTAAAATGACTAAGTCTTTTGAAGACTTAATAGATGAATTAAATAAGTTTAATTCATTGGGGTGTGGCTTGGATGGGTCGGCCAAAGAGGGCCTCCATCCTCTTTGCTTGGCCGGCCACAACAAAGGGAGAGAACTAAGTTTTTGGTTAAATTTATAAAATAAACCAAGTGTGGTTTGTTTTATAAAATTATGGATGATATAAATTTGTATATATAATAAACCAAGGTTTGGTTTATTTTTCATGGAAATTAAAATGAACCATGAATTGGTTTATTTTATAAAATCAATCATGGATTAATTTACCATGATAAGGAAATTTATTCCATAAGTGAAAAGAGACTTAATTGATTTTTATCATGAATTAAAATATGATTTTAACCATGATATAAAATCAAACTTGGCATAATGGAATAAGTTATTCCATATTTGAGAGGCTTGATGGTTGAGAGACCACTATATAAAGGACCCAAGGCAAGGCTTGGAAAAGAATCGAAGTGATGAAGGCATAGGCTCTCTCCCTCTCTTTCTCTCCTTCTCTTCTCCCCTTCTTGTCGTGCGCCAACCAGCCCCAAGAAGGATCTTTTGCCGACCAACACCAGCTGCCGGAGAAGGAAGCTCCGGCCATCCTTTTGTGGTTAGTCTTCCGACTTCTCTCTTGGTTTTTCTTGTCGCGTTCTCGGAGAATCTAGTAGTTCTCGAGAACACGAAACTCGTGGCTTTGCGAAGTCATCCCGAAGATACTCTCTTGGTTTTTCTTGTGAGTTTGATTTCTCACAAAATCCTGACGAACCTTGTGTGTACAAGAAGGTTAGTGGAAGTGCAGTCGTATTCCTAGTGTTATATGTCGATGACATATTACTTATAGGAAACGATATATCAGTCTTACAGTCAGTTAAAATTTGGTTGTCCAAAACTTTCTCCATGAAAGACCTGGGAGAAGCAACCTATATCCTTGGGATTAGAATCTATAGAGATAGATCAAAACGATTGCTTGGTCTTTCGTAGTCTACATATATAGACCGAGTGCTAGAAAGGTTTAGCATATCGGAATCCAAGAAAGGTTACCTTCCCATCAGGCATGGGATCAACCTTTCGAAGTCTGTGTCCGCGCACATAAGACGAGAGGATTTGCATGAATAAGATTCCTTATGCATCCGTGATAGGATCTATCATGTATGCTATGTTATGTACTAAGCCCGATGTATCGTATGCTCTGAGCGTCACAAACAGATACCAGTCTGATCCAGAAATGGATCATTGGGCGGCTGTCAAGACAATCCTCAAGTACTTAAGAAGAACTAAGGATGTGTTCCTAATATATGGAAAAGGTGATATGGTAATACGTGGGTATACAGATGTCAGTTTCCAGACAGATAAAGATGAATCCAAATCTCAATCCGGATACATATTTATTTTTAATGGAGGCGCAATAAGTTGGAAGAGTTCCAAGCAAGACACCGTAGCGGATTCTACCACGGAAGCGGAATATATTGCAGCATCGGATGCAGCAAAGGAAGCAGTCTGGATCAAGAAGTTTGTCTCAGAACTTGGTGTGGTTCCAACCATTGATGAAGCAATACCGGTTTACTGCGACAACAATGGAGCTATTGCACAAGCAAAGGAACCAAGGTCTCATCAGCGATCCAAATATGTGCTTCGCCGCTATCATCTGATCAGAGAGATTATAAGTAGGAATGATATACAAATTGAGAAAATTCCCACTGAAAGGAATTTAGCGGATCCTTTAACTAAGGTCTTGCCTCAAAGCAAGTTTGAGGGTCATGTTAGAGCCTGTGGTATTGGTTACCGTAGCGATTGACATTAGGCCAAGTGGGAGTTTGTTAGTGATAAAAGAGAAGTGTCCTAAAGCGATCGCCTTATGATTGTAATCATTTATTTTAATAAATGAATATTCACTATTTGAGTATACATGTTTGTGTATTTTATTGAGATCTTAAACTCATTTACTGAATGTCCGCAATACAATTCACAGGATGAGAGAATTTGTAATGAATTCACAACTAGTGATTATCTCTGCATGTGCAATCGTGAAGTATTGAAATTGTCCCTAGTCGATGAATTGATAAATACGGACACTATCAATTCTGTTTAGACTAGCATGGGTTATTCTCTAATCAGCTGATTCTCACTGGCTGGTGACATTGAGATGTCCGGAGATAAACATGAATGCTAGTTAAGGGAACTAGTTCATTGGAGTGACTGGCTGTAAAACTTCATATGGTAGTCTACATATAGATATGTCAGTGAAGTTCTTACTGCAGCTTAAGTGCGATGTTCCTTTGACTTGCGGTGTTCAAGTCATCTTGGTCATGGAAACTTATACTTTGACATCTTAAGCAAGCATCTCCAAGGAGGTGTGGACCCAGGATGATTGGGTATAAGCCGAAGTGCCCGAAGAAGTTTGAACAGCCTACAAAGGATTCACCACTCCTTGCGAGGAGATGTATACCCGAGGTCTATCGTCGGATTGTTACTCGAAGCCTCTAGCCAGAGCATGACATGTTCAGAGTATGAATCTCTTAAATACATGAGAGTAATTAGAATCCATAGGACGAGAAAACATTACTTGGGCTAGGTGTGACGTAGTCAGCCTAGTGGGGACTGACACACATAGACCATGTCCTAAACCAAGTGGGTATAAGATGGTGAAGGGAATGGGGCACAATTCATTATAGATGCTCAATGGTTTCAGAATTGTTTCTGAGGTCAACCGTTGATCTTTCGATTAATTGGGGATCATGATGTACTAGTAGGTGCCACTCATGATCGTTCTATAATTGATTAATTATAGACGACTAACATAAATCGAAAGCATATTTAGTCACAAGCACTACGAGTAATCCGAGGGATTTAAAACGAGTTGAAAATTGGATTTTCCAATCAAGAGAGATTAAGTTTGGTTGAGCCAAACGATAAGTCGAATCTGAATTTTTCAGAGACGCATCGAAAGCGTAAAATGGCTAAGTCTTTTGAAGACTTAATAGATGAATTAAATAAGTTTAATTCATTGGGGCGTAGCTTGGATGGGCCGGCCAAAGAGGGCCTCCATCCTCTTTGCTTGGCCAGCCACAACAAAGGGAGAGAACCAAGTTTTTGGTTCAATTTATAAAATAAACCAAGTGTGGTTTGTTTTATAAAATTATGGATGATATAAATTTTTATATATAATAAACCAAGGTTTGGTTTATTTTTCATGGAAATTAAAATGAACCATGGATTGGTTTATTTTATAAAATCAATCATGGATTGATTTACCATGATAAGGAAATTTATTCCATAAGAGAAAAGAGACTTGATTGATTTTTATCATGAATTAAAATATGATTTTAACCATGATATAAAATCAAACATGGCATGATGGAATAAGTTATTCCATATTTGAGAGGCTTGATGATTGAGAGGCCACTATATAAAGGACCCAAGGCAAGACTTGGAAAAGAATCGAAGTGATGAAGGCATAGGCTCTCTCCCTCTCTTTCTCTCCTTCTCTTCTCCCCTTCTTGTCGTGCGCCAACCAGCCCCAAGAAGGATCTTTTGCCGACCACCACCTGCTGCCGGAGAAGGAAGCTCCGGCCATCCTTTTGTGGTTAGTCTTCCGACTTCTCTCTTGGTTTTTCTCGTCGCGTTCTCGGAGAATCTAGTAGTTCTCGAGAACACAAAACTTGTGGCTTTGCGAAGTCATCCCGAAAATAGTCGGCGTGGACGCGAATAGAGGCGGAGCTTCCATGGGACGCGTACGGTTGGATCTCGTCCCTTCCTTCGAGTTACGCGAGGTAATACGTAAATTAGTTTATGTTTCTGCAAATTTTTAAATATATGATCATGTCTACACAAGATAAAATTGCATGCTTAGATGTGTGGTTAAATAATTTGAGAAATTATTTATGCTAAACCTTCCGCTGCACGTAATTAATTTTAAAATTACGAACCTGCATCCATGTCAACATGCACCCGGTCCCAACACTGAGGCGGGCTGGTGGGGGCGCTGAGGGCGAGCGTTTCGCCTTTTGCCACACACACACACATTTAAGTGTTGGTCCTGGGGCGAGCTGGCGGGAGCGCTGGGGCGAGCGTTTCGCCTTTTGCCCCACACACACACATTTAACCTATTTTCTCCTCGTTCCCTAAAGTAGACACTACATCAGTTTGAACTTCAAACATAAATGTGAAATATTTTGTAGAAATCTTATACCTAACAATCATTATTTTTATACACAAATGCGGGATGTATTCACCTCTAATTTAGAGTTAGAACAATGACCTGTTCAGAACCACAGCTTTTGTTCGCCCAGTAAACGATCTCGTAAACTTGTCTACATTTAGTGTCCAGTAAGGTGGATCCAGCGGCACATACACCTGAGACATACAGAGTTCCAGCTTAAATGCTTGATACATAAGTGATTTGACAAGTCAAGACACTTCAAGAACAGTTGACGGTGATTGCGACTAAAATCCTACTGAAAAGTCTTTAACTTACAGGGATACCTCCAGCTAAAATGATGCATGACTCGTAGGTCTCATAGGCCGGGTCAAATATTAGAACCTCATCACCCTGGTCAATTGCTGACAGATGATGGAAACATAACTATGTGTTCAAGAAGCCGAGAAAAACAGTCAGAAATTTCATACTTGCAAGCATAGTTGCAGCGAAGGCTTCGGATTGACCACAGCAGATAACAAAATCTGTAAGCGGATCGAAATAGAGAACGTTATCTTGTTTCATCTTTACTGCCAATAAGTCACATATACCTTGCACATGCCTTGAAGAAAAGACAGATCAATTTAAATTAATACTAAGAAAATGTTAAATAACCGAACTCTCAATAGTAGGCTTAAACTTCCATTTTATAGGGTCCTAAAAAGAAGAGTTTTGCAATGAAGATGGATTTTAAAAAGTGATGTTATTGGCAATTCCCCAAGTCGACAACTTTGACACGGCAAGGAAGTGAAGCCACGAGCAGCAACAGACAGTATAAGGTAGGAAAGTTCAATGAGGAGAGGCGAGGAAGGGCGAGACCTGTACTGGTTGAGATCAGCGGCGATGGCGGCGACGGCGGCGTCTTTGACGTGGGTAGGGGCGGGAAAGTCGGGGAAGCCCTCGGCGAGGTTGATGGCGCCACATCGCTGGGCGAGGTGGGAGATCTCTTGGATGGGCGAGGCGTTGAGGGCACGCGATGCCTTGGAGAGCTTTGCCTCCATTTTGTCGACGGCAGGTGCCTTTCCTCCCGCACGGATGAGGTCACGATGAAGGCTATTGTTATCTCATTTAACAAACGGGCCGGGGGCCGGCCGCCTGGCCCAAACGGCCTAAACGTATGTCTGTAACATGTAAATGAACGACAAGGCCCCTAAGATTTATGTGATTTAAAAAGATGAGTTGTTTGTTTTTTCATGGCCCCTTTAAAAAAAAATTAAATAAATAAATAAAAGATAGATCCCACTGTCTTTGAAGTTGACTTCACAGATAACAAAGAAAATTAATTTAGTTACTCACGTGTTAAAATGATTAACGAGATTTTTCTAATCAATCTTGAGCGACCGTCCCGGTCATATAGAAATTTTTCACCGGCTGCTAGGGTAAATCGGCAAGCGCTCGCAGTGGACGGTCTAGAAGCCGAGCGTCTCAGGATTCGCGCTTCATTTGAAGGAAAAATTCCTGCAAATATGCCTTATTTTAAGCGTAAGGTGAGGTGAAATCAGATCATTATTTCTTAAGAATTAATCTCTGGCTATTGTGTCAGAGATGTCGTGCGTCCACTGCCTATGTTACGCCCTAGAGAAAAAAATTAATGAATCAAGATTGAATTTGGAATGACCAATTTGGTCCTGTAAAATTTTTTCATTAATTATAGGGTAAAATTAGAAAGCATTCGCGATGGACAATCCAGAAGTCGAGTGGCAGGCGAACTAGAAGTATAGTATTTCATGATTATACGTCTTATTTTAAAGAAAATTTTTTATAAAATATATTATAATTAGATATCTTAGTAATAACTTGATGCTCTACGCTACCATAACTTACAGAACTTCATGGTTCGTCCCAAGATCTTACGAAAGGAAAATAAATCACTATACTATGTGGCCTCAGGGATTAATTCTTTAAAGAAATGAACTCAAGAGATTAAGTCTTACTTCAGTGATGCAATTCTATAATCGAATATCAATTCGGTAACGTTCTTCGGAGCACCAAAAGTTGAATCTAGATAGTGAATCTGGCATCAAGCCTAGTTAGATCTAGTCCAGCTCAGTCAAACTAGGTAAATTAATACTAAATAGAATGTTAAAAAGGTCAAGTTGAATAAAAAAAATTAAAAACTAAAATTATAATACAACCTATATGTATTAACAAAGATTCTTGGAGAACGTAAGCACGTGAAAAACACCACCTTAGTGATGACCTTTTATGAATTTTTTATTTTTGTTTATTTTTAAATATATATAAAAAAAATGATGAATCAGGCAGCAGACAAATTGAACCTGGGATGACCGGTCCGGCCCCACGGAAGTTTCCCACCGGTCACCAGGGTAAATCGGGAAGCGCTCGTGGTGGCCAGTCTAGAAGCCCAGCGGCCCAGGGTTCGCGCCCCATTTGGAGGAAAAATTCCTGCAAAATGCGCCGTAGCTGGTGATCGAACCACGGATGCGTAGGTTAACATATTTTTAAATATATAAAACAATATGATGATTACAATCAGGTGTACGATACATATTTATAATACCTTCTATTATTTTATTATATATATAGATGAAATATATAAAATTACAGGTCTGCTTTCATAAAAATTATGTTTGATTAATGATAATATATTCTAATTTGTAATATAATTAAGATTATAATATAATTCAGATTATATATTATTGACTTTGTAATCTAGATTATAATATTTTTATTAATTTTTTAATATAAATTATATTATATTTTTAAAATTGTGTCAAATAAAATAATTAATCTTGTAATATAATACTAATTATATTATAAGATTGATTATCTCTTATCAAACGTAGCCCAAGAAATGGAGATTCACTTATAAAAAAATAAGCAAATAAAAAAACGAGATACGTAATATTAAGGGTAAATTTTTCTAAACTCCCCACTTACCAAGTCAACTTTGCATGCAATCCCTACACAAATATTTTTTTGCATGCAGTCCCTGATGTGATGTTTGGTGAGTATTATTTGAAGAAAATTGAGTATAAAAGTTAGAAAACTGAGTATGACAGTTTGCATCCACCACACCAATAACCCTATACTCAATTTTCACTCTTTTATACTCAAGTTTCACCCTTTTATACTCAATTTTCACTGATGTATACTCAATTTTTTTCCTTTTATATTCAAATCCATCAGGGAGTTAAACCAAAGAAAAACTTGTGTGGGGAGTGATTGCAAAGTTCAAAGGGTTAGTGGAGATTTAATGGCAATTTACCGTAATATTAATACGTACACAATCGCAATCCTTTTTTAAAAATATTTTGTGAACTTTAATAGTGTAAACGATATATAAAATGTTGGCAGCCAGGCAGTGGCCGCCCGGCAACTCTGCTGTGCTGAAGTTTTCTGTTGCAATGTTGGCAGCTAGGCAGTGGCCGCCGGCAACCTGGGAAGCTCCGGTGAAGTCTAAGGCAGGGATCATGGTGGAAAGATAGTGTCCAGCTGGGCAAGGAGAGAGAAGTCAGCAGTCATGTTTCAGAGCGAATTCTCCGTGCAGAAGGAAGAATGGGCAGTCAACCATCGCGTTGGATTTCGCAAAATTCAACGTGAAAGGGGAGGTCAGCCATCATCATCACGTGGAATTCAAATTCCATCACGTTGGAGTTGCAAGTTCGAAGGAGGAGGAGGAATAAGTCAACAGGTGGATTTTAAAAATTGTGAATATTTAAAAATTCTCTGAATCCGGATCTTGCATGAAAATAATTTCCGAATCCGTTCCCGTTTTAATTTTTTCTCATGGATCCCAAATTGGTGGTGAAAATTGCCACCTCTATCCATGCAAGTCATGAGCGGAGCAAATGACTCATAATTGGGCAGGTACCTCTCGTTAGGAGTTGCTGCGAGATACAGACAAAATATGTGAGTAGTAATTGGGTAGGCAACTTGCAAGGAGACATCGATGTTTGATTAATCGTATGAAGAACTTGATCATAGCGATATGATGATTCGTTCATCCTAACACCCCTATCAATTAATTTCAAAATTAATACGAAAAAGATAAATTACGGAGATCATTACTATCTCAGATGTTGTAACTAGTACGTGAAAAAGATAGACATACTGACTTTATTAAATTTTAATTTCTAAATCTTATGATAATAATATCCTTATGATTAATGTGTATGAAAAATTTATATATATATATATATATATATATATATATATATATATATATATATATATATATATATATATATATATATATATATATATATATATAGTGAAGGTGGCTTCATTCATCAACGTCCAAAAAAAAAATAAAATAAAATTCCAAAAACAAGAGGTAGATAACATTTTTCTATTAACCCCGATGGATGCCCTTGTCGATCAGAATTTGAAATTGCAAAATACAATAGAGTCGGATCTGGGCTAAGTTAAACATACAATCTAATCAAAGTTTAATTGAAAATACTTATTCATATAGTTTTCACTAAAATAATTTTTTTAAAATTAAAATTAATAAAATATTATTCACGTTCAATGATATTTAAATAAATAAATCAATAAGTTAGTAATTTTATTAATTAAAAAATTTTGAATATACAATTTTCATTATTTGTTTATATATATATATATACACACACATATACACACACGATTTTGCTCTCCTGCGGACCGTAATGTGCGGACTTCCCGTGCGGACCAGACACCCAGATCACCGATCAGGGACTTCCCTGATCAGTCGCCGTGACCGATCAGTCCCTGATCGGTCTGGCACCCCGGTCGCGCACGCGGTTCGCAGGAGAGAATTCCTCCCTCTCTCTCTCTCTCTCTATATATATATATATATATATGGTGATAATGATATTCTTATGGAATAGATTGATGACTAACGTATAAGGTATTGTCATCATGAGATATGTGAGTGGGTTAAATCATGACGAAATCAGATGTAGAACCTTCATTATGCGCTAGTCTTAATTTGTCCAAGCTAGCTAGTTTCTATAATTTATCTTCTCTATGTTAATTATAAGATGAATCGGTTGGATGTTAGGAATGAGTGAATCATCTTTTCCATCAAATAGCTCAAAATTCATTATTAATCAAGCGCCATTTGATTCCTCTCCTCGATCCAACTTGAAGGAGGAACTTGTAAAATCTTGAATAGTGATCCCCTTCTAGTCCAACATGTCCAATTTGCACAGCTTCACCTTGGTAGGCCCAGCACTTGAGCATCGATCTATATTTCAGCATCCTAAGTACTTGGTCACTTGAGTACTTCTAGCCTGGTAGCTTAGGTCCATGTCGCCCCTGACTATTTATGACACCTGAACCCAATTAAGTGTTTCGGACTGATTTTCTTTTCATACCATGTCCAAAATTTGCCCTCTAAACATCGTATTGGCCTTGGCATTTGTCCCAGTCATCGTTGGGAGCGACTTCAGCTGGAATGACCTTGCTCCACACATAGAGATGACAATGGAGTTGGATGAGGACGGCTTGTCATCTCCATTTTTATTTTCATTCCTAATTTTGTCTAATCAAAGAGTTTCTATTCCCGAAGTGATTAAATTATCATCCCCATCATTATCTATGCTTCAAATTAATGTTTATTATATTGTCTACTGATTTAATAAAAAAGTTTTTAATTTTTAACGATTTTCAAGTATTAATAAAAAAATCCAATGACATATTATTAATTAAATAATACACGTATAATAATATTAATAATCCATATTTTAATAAATAGAAAATATCAAAACTCCATTATTATTCTTATGAATATTATTATTATTATTAAAAATTCGAGGATAAAAATAACATCTTTATATATCCACCCTCGTTCAATTGTGAATATTTAAAAATTCTTTGAATCCGTATCCTTACATGGAGAAATAATTTCCGAATCCGTGCCCGTTGTAATTTTTCTCATGGATCCCAAATTCGTGGTGAAATTTGCCACCTCTATCCATGCAAGTTATGGCTGCAGCAAATTAATGACTCATAATTGGGCAGGTACCTCTCGTTAGGAGTTGCTGCGAGATACAGACAAAATATGTGAGTGGTAGTTGGGTAGGCAACTTGCAAGGAGACATCGTACCAACTGGAATTCAAATTTTACATGTTTTTTTTTCTATATGTTTGATTAATTGTATGAATAATTTAAGAGCTATGATAGGTAGAGTGAAAATGGGAGAGTGAATGGTAGAGTGAATGACGTGACACTTGAGTGAATGACATGACACTTTACATGCACATGCCTAATTATCGCTTGGACATCATCGACTCAAACTATACCCTGAGGGGCACGGTGAACTCGTCGGAGATCGGTGCATGCAAAGTGTCTCGTCATTCACTCTCCCATTTTCACTCTTCCTATTATTTTTCATAATTTAATCATGATGGTAAAAGACGATTCATTTGTCCTAGTGTCCTTGTCAATTCATCCCAAGATTAATACGAAGGAGATAATCACGGAACTTACTAATCTACATATTATAACTATACGTGAGAAAGACAAACGTATTGATTTTACTAACCTTTTATCTTCAAATTTTATGATCATAATTTTTTATGATTAATGTCTATGAAAAACTATAGTGGAGGAGGCTTCATCCATCAACGTCCAAAAAAATAAAATAAAATTCCTAGATAATATTTTTTTTATACAGTGGAGGAGGCTTTATCGATCAACGTCACTACAAGAAAATTGACATATACCCACAGTAAAAAATCATAGGTAAAAGCATGAAAATCGTGGGTATAGACCTCAAAAGCCTATACCCACGGGCGTTCATTTCCGTCATTTTTACTATGCCTTTACCGACGATTTTTTTGCCGTCAGTATAACATATAGTTACGGTACTCATTACCGTCAGAAAATACCTCGACTTATACCTACGGATTTCATTGTATCACTAGAAGTTTTAGTGACAGAACTAAAAATCGTAACTTATTCCTACGGATTTCTGTGGGTATAGATTATAGCCACACTTTTGTTAAATTTAAATTTTCCGTGAGTATAGCATATAATGATTTTTTTATTATGGGTAAAAAAAATTAAAATTTAGAATTTAATTTACATATTTAAATTTATATATATAAAAATAACAATCATATTAAAAAATGCTTCAATTATATTAAAAGTAAAACAAGTTCTAAAGTAATATGTATCAATATTACAAATAAACGAAATCAAGAAAATCTAGTAGAAATACATGTTATGCTCCCATAGCCGGTAAAATACAGTTCTAAAACATGATAGGCATGAATCACCAACGATTAATAAAGATGAGCAGCTTCACTTCTAGTTATCACCTGTAAATTAAATTACAATAAAACATTAATATTAGTGTATGTATTTAACAAAATTAATATCAATCTTAATGAAAATAAAATTAAGTACATACTATATTCATGATCTTCATCATTGACACTTTGAGATCTTGAATTGCTTTGATCATTTGGTTTACTTGAAGCATCCGAAACCTCTAAAAAAATATACAAATTTTAAATATGTGTGATAGCATAAAAGAGTATGTGTCACAAAGTTAGTACTAATAAATAAACTTTCACAATAACAATATAGCACCCAAAAAAATCCATCATTAAAAAAACTTCATAGCTTTTGTCAAAAAAAACTAAATTCCTAGTACATTTTAAACACACAATTAGGTCTTAACATACCTATTCAGCTGCAAGTTGTAAGATATTTTGCACATCTTCTTCTGGAAAACGACTTTGTATTAATTTTAGCACATTTGTCAACAACCTCTTAATCTGCTTAATCTTCACACAAATCTGCGTCTGTAGATAATGAAGTTTTTGACTTTTTAGATGGTGGAATCTTGCCCAAACAACGAACACGTCATCTCTTTTCATTTTCAGGTCCTTGTACTTTTGAAAGCAAGCCATCCTTTCAAAATGTGCAACCTTGTTTGCTTTGAGATGCTTGGGATGTCTCACCCTCGGGTATGTGTTTTTTTAATTTCATCCTGAAATACCATATACACAAAAGAAGTCATACTTGTAAGAGTGTGATATACAACAAAGTAAAAATAAAGAAAATAGTTGCAGAAACAAAACATATATAATAAAATCTTACAATCACACCAGCAGCTTTGTCATTGACAATTGTTCCATTTTAACGAGTTTGAGTGTCAATATATACCACATGACGTTTAGGTAATACTCCTTTGTTTTTCTTTTTCTAAAACCAAATAAATTGTGAATTTCACATAAAAATTTATAATTCAATAATAATGAATGCAAACAGACCTTCTCATCAATCACTACTGGGAAACTTTTTGTACCCATACAATGTGTATCTTCAAGCTTAGTATGGTTTTGCTTATTAATTCCACTTATTTTCTATACAAAATAGGAATTCATAAGGATGAAATGTCATATATGTATATAATGTAATATAAAATACATATATATATGTAAAATAACTTACTTGCCTTTCTTCTTAAAACCAATGATGAATTAAAGCACAGTATTGTTTGGATCAACTCGATTATCAGGTAATGTAGAAGCAAGTAAGATTGTAGCAAGAAAATTACATGTTCAGCCATGCCAAAATTAGCAAATTTGATTTAACCATTAGGATCTACCAGTATGTTTGCCCCTTTAATATCTCTGCAAAATTTGGCTCAATTTTCAATGAATATAGAGAGGGAAAAACAAACAAGGCTTCTTATCAGCAATACACATGATGATAAACATAAGTGGACAAGTACCTATGTACAGTATTTCTCCCATGTAAGTAGCAAGTCCAGAAAGTATTTGAGCTGTGTAGCTACGAATCAATGCTTCCTTAAAAGCACCATATTCTTGAAGTATCTTGTGCATAGAACCCCCAGAGACATACTCAAGAAATAGTGTGTTCTCAACCTGTAAAATAGATGTTCATTACTTATGTAATAACAACTATTCAAAGTAAAATTAGCCAAAACTGAGCAAGTTTTAAAAACCTGTATGTCCATCAAAAACTTGCATATAGAAGTTGTTTCATATCAGCAAAACAAAAATAATTTCTAAACGAAACAATGACCGGCTATTAACAAAGGATGAGGTAAAGGTATATAAACCAAGAACTCTTAGCACATTCCTTCTAGCAACATACGCGCAAAAGGATAACTGAAATCACTCCATTAAAAGCACCTAGGGATGGGAAATTAGTCGGAGACCCAAGATGACTAACTAAATTTCAATGCAAATGTGTTCATCCTCCATTATTGTCTTTGGCCCAATCTCTGAGCAACTTTCTTATCGGAACAGAGGTAAGAAACTAGATTGACATTCCTGAGGAGATATCAAGGCAAGAGTCCCCAAATCAAAGACCTATAAATGGTCAAAAAATTGGAATACTAGAATCATAACTTGACAAAATTAAATTCAATCTAAATTGCGTAAATCTAAAAGGGAAGATACTGCTTGCCACCGTGGTCGACTCAGGCTTAGGTCAATGTGTTGCCGATGAGGGAAGGGAAGGTGAAGTAGTGGAAGCCGCAGGCGATGTGGCAGAAGTCTTGGATGGCGACGCTGAGTGTGGTGAGGATGATGTAGACGCCGCAGCCGTTGTTGATGTGTAGGCATCGCGCGGCAAGGGCATCGACGATGATGGTGGCATTGGAGGTCTTCGTCGATGAGCAAGAGGGGGAAGACGAATGCCGCCGAGCAGGACGGGGAAGACGAATGCCGTCGAGCAGGAGGAAGTAGAGGAATAGGAGTCGCGCGGTGGAGCGAGTTGGGAAAAAAAAGGGTTAGGGTTAAAACAAAATAAGGATGGATTAACACCTTATAACTTATATTATATAAATCATTTCAAACTTATTACTTCAGCATCCAACAATTATAAATTATTTTTTTCTAATTTATTATGAGTAAGTATTATGAAATTAAATATTATTTAAAATTAAAAGTGAAGCCCCATTTTTAAAATTGATGAAATCTAAAATAATATTTACTTCATCAATTTTTTAATCAAAATTTATTATATATATTACTTCATAATTAATAATCGTTGAAATAATTAGTGATGAAGTCTATTATCAAAATTTACTAATGATGGGTATATATTATTTATATTCATAGAAAAAAGTTATAGTGACAGTAAATTATAAGTGTAGGTATATGCTACTTATATCCACATTAAAAAAAATTATAGTGACGGTAAATTATAAGTGTAGGTATAGATATTCAATACCTACAGCATTGATATCTGTCCCTATAACTTATAGTGACGATGTCATATATTTGTGGCTATATGTTACCTATACCTACAGTTTACATATGTGTAGCTAAAGTTTACCGTGAGTATATGGCAATTTTCTTATAGTGCGTCCAACAAAAAAATAAAATTCCTAGATAACGTTTTTTTATTGATCCCAATGGATGCCCTTGTCGATCAGAATTTTAAATTGCAAAATACAATAGAGTTGGCTCTGGGCTAAGTTAAACATACAATCTAATCAAAGTTTAATTCCAGGAATACTTTACATGCACCTGCAAACACTCTTGTCAGAAGTAGTTCCCTCCATCCATCAAATATGTACTTGCCATCAATTCATAATAATAATTGCGATAGAGATTTATCTATTATTTAAAAATGTACTTGTCATCACCTTTTTTTTTTTAATTTTTGTTTGTAACTTTATATCATAATTCTTTAATTTTTATTTGCACGAAAGCGGAAAGCCTGCTTATTGGTTGTCTCATCTGATGCATCGCCATCTTATCAATTGCTGTAAAATAATGTCAAAAATCGAACAGGCCCAATAGAGACTCCAATACACGGAACAACTCGCAATTTTCAACATAGACTACTAATCTAAATAATATGAATTATATATAAGAAGAACGAGTTAAATTTTAATTCTAAAATTTCCAGATAATAACATTCCTATATTAACTATCAATTTCATCTCGCGAAGACTCAACTTCCCGTTCTCTTGTCATTTAAGTGTACAATAATGATATAGTCATGATTTTTATATGCATAGTAATCATTTTTGTTTTTATTTTTGAGATTTTAAATCATTTAGTTGTCTAGAAAGTAAAATTATAGTTTCCCAAATTTAAATTTTAAATCGACCTCAATTTCGCACAATATCTTCATTTTCATCAAGCATATTGTATTTGTGATTTAATGTATCTAGGCTTCTAAAAGGCACGAAGTCATTGTTTAGTAAACTATCATTTTATGACCTTTTTAAGTTCTTAAATGACTTCAAATTCATATGGTAATTTTGTTTTTTTATATAAGGGGATGCACTTATACTGTTAGATCATTAACATAATTTTAGGTCTTTTTGGCTCGTAAGCAACAGTGAACACATGACATTTCTTTAATAATCGGAGGTCAATTTTTAAAAATTGATGATATATTTTCATCCTACCATACATCTTCCACCTGTATATATATTTATCCTCTTCTATATCTGTGGAATTGATTCTAAAAGAGTCATTAAAATAATGGATCTATTTTTTCCTAAAAATATTTCTTAGTCAATATTCCGGAAGGAATCAACGATGATGTCCAGTCATCCGGGTTCTGCCCACGTGAAAATCATTGTGGCGGAGAAGAACTCAGTGCCTGCGAGATCAACACGAGCGTTAGGGGAACACGCCGGAGATTGTCCGGCGGAGCCTACTCCGACGCTCAAGTCAGTATATTGAGGGAGAGTAGAGGCAGGAAGAAAGGAAATGTGTGTAGTGTTAAGAGAGCATCACCCCTTTACCAGAGGGGTTGGACTACCTTTTATATCGATGGCGACGGGGACGATAGTACGTGTCTCCGTGCTTCTCGCCACGTTCCCCCTATCTTCGGTTACGGGATCCTCCCGTAACGGTCCTCACCCTCATTGAATCTAGTCTATTGTAAGGATGAGGGCGATAATGACCGAGGATTATGAGCCCTGATCTTCCCGTAAATATGGGTGATCATCACCCAAGGATCCGCAAATTGGGGGTTCGCTATTTGCGGTCGAAGGTGAATTGGGCTTCGCTCTCCTAAGATGATCTCGGGGACTCCTGGCCCAGGGGGGTCGTGGGCAATCTACTTCCTCGGGGTGATCCCAAGTCCCATGTGTTCGCAGCTTGGCTGGCGGCTTGTGGGGCCCTAAGATACAACCAGTGCGCCCCAGGACTTCAGGTGATTTTTTGAATATGTCCCGTATTCCTGCGAACTTTATGGCAACCATAATGACGCGGTGGCTCAGCGTATGTAATAGGGTCACGTGTCTCTTCCCTCGTTGTGCGGCAATATCTTCCTGATATGCACTGTGGGATATACGAAGTGACGACAGGCAGGGCTAGTGGTTCCCCGAGGTAGCCTGTTAATGCCCTCGATGTGCTGCTCCGCTATTGCTAAAAGGGGTGCAGCGCATCCCTATAAAAGCGGGTGCAATGGCACCCTGCATCCTCCTTACCCTATCTGCCGTCAAGAGTTCTCCTTCTTTGGCTATTCATCTTGCCGCTGCGTCTCTTTGACGAGAGTAAGTCTCCCTCCATCCTATTTTCCCCTACTCTATCTCCATGGGTCCAATGGAGAAGAAGAAGAAAACCCCAGGCGACGACGAGTGCTCCCTGAAAGAATTAGGATTTTGTGCAGAATGGTACGAGACTATCTCTTCCAGAATTAGGTCGGAATCCGTCTAGGCTGCCCGCCAGAAGTACGGTATCCCGGTAGACTGGGAGGTGAGGGACCCTGCCTCAGGTCAATCGCTTGTAACAACCTGTGAGAAGTTTTATACTTTCTTTTTGGGACAAGTAGAACTAGGGCTTCGCTTCCCTATCCCTCCTTTTTATATGAATGTTACCAAGTACTTCGGTATCCCGCTTCAACAACTGGCTCCGAACACCTTTGCCCAAATGGGTGGGGCCCTTGTCCTCTTTAAGCTTTTTGACATTCCTTTGACCCCCCCATTCTTCCATTTCTTTTTCGTCCCAGTCGGGTCTCGAGGGGCATTTGGTTTTACTGCTCGCTCTGGCCACCAATTTCTGGGGGGGGGGGGGGGGAGGGGCTCCCTTCTTCTCATAAGAGATGGAAGGAAAGATTCTTTTATATTCGGCTTCCCGAGCATCCTTTCAGTCCTATCCACTGGACGGAGAATTTGCCTCCTATCTCGGACCTCGTCGACTTCCAGCAGGACGCAGGATATCAGAGAGCTAAGGGTATCCTGACTGGGATGGAATTTCATGGGCTCCAACTGGTGCAATGCGAGGAGCTCCTTTACCGGGCTGAGCTTAGTCCGAAAATTACAACCCTTAGCTCCAACGTTCGTAAGTTGTTTCTTATCTGATATAGTTCCTGATTAATGCTAACTGATGTCTTTTTGTTATTACCGTGCAGGCGACATTATGTTCTCCTGAGTGATGAATCAGCTCCTGAAGTGGGACCAGGCTAATGAACAGGCGCTGGTCCCAAGTTCAACATCTTCTGCTCCCGCGGGAATCTCCACCGAGGGTGGTGAGGGAGCAGATGAGTTATCTGTAGGCCGAGCAGTACTAGAGGCCCCCCGAGACATTGGAGCTTCAGAGTTGACAACGGTCCTCGAAGAGGGGGTCAGCTGCTTTGAATACCGAGGCCCCAGAGGGAAAAAACTGCACCCCCTTCATCTATCGCTCCCTCAGAGACCCACATGCCTGAGAAGAAACATTGGGAGCATCTATCCCGAAGGGATCGCCCCCTGAAGAGGTTGAAGAAAGACTTACCCCCAGAGTTCTTGAGTTCAGCTGCCCCCAAGGATGCGGCTTCACGGTCCCCGGGAGTTTGGGAAGGATCTTCCCCTTCTGCCATTGAGGCTCCTACTCCCGCACCCGCTGCCCCGGCTCCCTCGATCAACCCTCCGGCTGCTCCTCGTGGCAAAGAGCTGCCCAAGGATCTACCCCGCTCTCACCGGAAGGCCCCAAAGGTGAAGAAGAAGGCGGCAAACAGTTCAGTCCATCCGAATAAAGGGGCTTGCTTCTTCGGTTCGCCTAGGGCTTCAAGTTCAGAAGAAGAGGTCCCTGACCTAGAGACGTTCCCAGTCAGTCAGGGCCTTCTACCGAGGGAATTCTTCCATCTCCTATTCTACCATGGCGGGTAGCTGGATCATCCCACTATCTGGGCATGTTACATCAATCTCTACTGTCGGCAAGTATTTTGGCATACTTTTTATTTATTTCAAAGCCTTTTACTAACTGTCTATATCTGCCCCATAGGTTGCTTCTAACTGCGTGTCCACTAGCCGCTTGCTTTTTTCCGGAGGGGTTACTGAAGACCTCCTCAGGCGGGTGGCGGATGCTGAGGCGGAAACTGGTCAGGCCCGCGAGGCCGGCCTCATGTAGTTGGAGGTCAGCCGGGCTCTCCGAGAGAAAATAGAGCATTATCTTAGTGCTTTAATAACGACCGAGAATACCCTGCATGGGTATAGACTCCGGGAACGCCTTGGATCCGAGAATAACCAGGTCCTTGCAGAGGAACTGCAGAAGCTATCACAAGAGCGGGAGCAACTCCTGGCCCGGACGGGGGAGTTAACTGATCAAATCACCCTCCTGGAATCTGCGAAGAAGGCTTTGGAGGACCAGGATGCGGGACGGGAGTGCCTGATGGCTCTACGAGAACACGACCTAGAGCTGTCGAGCTCTTATGATATCGACCTCTAGGAGCAAGTTACCCAGACCAAAGCCCAGGCTGTTGCTGCTACCTAGAAGCTCCAGTAGATGTAAGAGGCTCAGGACTGCCTACTTCGGGAGGTGGCTGTTGATGCAGTCTGGCCCTGATTGTTGTTTTGGTGTTGACATCGATTTTAGTTTAGGTTGATTATGATTATGATGATTATGATTGAGTCCTGGTCGGGGATCAGGCATGGGATGGAAAATCCTAGTCTGGAGGGCTAGGTGTTGGAAAATCCTAACCCGGAGGGTTAGGTGTTGGAAAATCCTAACCTGGAGGGTTAGGTGTTGAAAAGTCCTAGCTTGGAGGGCTAGGTGTTGAAAAAGTCATAATTCGGAAGGGTTGGGTGAAAAGTCCTAGCTTGGAGGGCTAGGTGAAAATTCCTAACTTGGAGGGTTAGGTGCAAATTCCCATCCTGGAGAATTAGGTGAAAAGTCCTGGCTTGGAGGGTCAGGTGCCTAGCTTGGAGGGCTAGGTTGGATGATGTTCTAACTCGGAAGGGTTGAGTGAAAAGTCCTAGCTTGGAGGGCTAGGTGAAAAGTCCTAACTTAGAGGGTTATGTGCAAATTCCCAACTTGGAGGGTTAGATGGAAAAATCCTTGGCTTGGAGGGCTAAGGTGGATGAGACACTAGCTTGGAGGGCTAGGGTTAAGTCCCTGGATCGGTCTGGTGATCGATCAGGGACATTGGCACGCTGCTCCTTCGTGGATCGGTCTGGTGACCGATCCAGCGATGTCTGATCGAACTGGTGACCGATTAGGGAGCACACAGTGAGGTTGGGAACCTACTGTGTGGCTCCTGATTAGTCCAGTGACCGATCAAGGAGCAGGCTGCTTCCTCGCTGCCTTGCTCCTGATCGGTCTGGTGACCGATCAGGGAGCGGGATAGTGAGTGAGTTCCCTTGCTGATCAAGTCTGGATCGGTCCGGTGACCGATCAGGGACTTAGGAGCTGATTAAAAAATCACTGTTCATCTGTCCTGATCGGTCCGGGTGACCGATCAGGCTTCACTCTGATCGGTCTGGTGACCGATCAGGCCTGTGTTGCCGTAAGAGCTTGGAATCCCAGCACAGCAGTAGATCGGTCTGGCGACCGATCCACAAGTCCTGGATCGGTCCGGTGACCGATCACTTTAATTCAAATTACACTGTCAGACGTGGTCAGAGCGTCTGATCGTATCCGATTCGCTGCTGTTTGCCTCTGATATTTGATTTACTGTGTGATTTACTGCTCTAACAGTCTGATTCAGCTGCAGGTGACAGGGGAGGATTCAAACACTCAAGGAGAGGTCAATGGAGCCTTTCCTTGGAGCAGGTTTGTCCGATTCTCCATTTCAGGTTGCAACGGTCGAGCTGCAGACTGGAGCCGCCGAGACTGGGGCTTGGCTGAGGGGATCTCAGGAAGACCAGAGAGGGCTCAGTGGTAGCTAGGTTGGCTGTGAGGTAGCTGGAGGCTACGGAGGATGTTGTCACCTGGTGTTGTGTGGAGAATCAAAAGGGCGAAGTTGGCTTCGTGGAAGTAGAGATTTTGAATACTGTCTTCTTGCTGTGCCTTGAGTTCTCCACAACAAGCTTGCTGCGTTCTTGAAGTTTCATCACCTTGAGCAAGCTACTGATCGAGAAGCAATCATTCATTACTTGAGTGCTTGAAGGAGAGAACAAGGAGCTGGGAGTCCGACAGTGGGAAGACATGAAGAAGGGTTCTTGCGTGAGATCGCCACTGGGTGGAGCTCAGGGAAGCTTGCTGTGTTCTTGTCCTTGCTGAGTGCTTGAGTAAGATCTTTCTTGTTGTTTCATTGGGCTTAAACATTTATCTGTGATTGAAACGCTGTGGAGAGGTTTCTCCACCGAGAAGGAGGTTGCTTCATATCCGGTGCTAACCGGGGCTTGATCTGCCGACGATCAAGGGATCGCCCACCTTAAGGGCACGCCAAGGAGTAGGGCAAGTTATCCCCGAACCTTGTAAACCCTCCTTGTTAGCGATCTTGCTAGTTGTGGTCGTTTATTCTTGGTTTCTATTTTGGTTTTCTGCACTGCTCTGTTGTTTTATTTCTTCCGCTGTGCTACTGATAAGTTGAGTGCAGGAAACATGTTTACTTGCCAAAGAAAAAGTGATTGGCTATATTCACCCCCCCTCTCTAGCCATCTCGTTTCCAACAGTGGCGACGCTGAAGGCTGCCAAGGAGGAGGCCGAGGCCAAGATACAGCAGTAGCAGGATATTCATGGACTCAACTATCCCAGGCCGAGACAAAGTCCAAGACCAAGTACCAGGAATTGGAGGAGTATGACATGGTGGTGGTCGTGCAAGCATTGAAGCACCTCAAACAGGGCTTCTATGCCACTATCAACCAGTTGGAGAAGGATCAGCTATTGAAGCCAGGCTCAGACTTGCGCGCGATAACCGTCTAGCGTGTCTGGAACGATCTTCACCCTGAAGAGAAGGCCATATAGGATCCTTCTGGACCCAGGCATAAACTGCCTGACCGATCTTTGGCCACTGTATTTTCTTCTTTTTAAGTTCTCTCTTGTAAGACAAGTATATAATTGTTTCACCATTAAATGCCGACATCGCCGGACTTCTTATATTTTGATGGATTTCTTGTTCCCCTTAGAATGCTCAGTTTCTGGCCAAGTTTGTGCAGCCCCTAGGGTTTTAACAACTCTTGGCCAAACATATACAACTCTGAGGCCAAGCCTACACACTTAGAGCCTGTAGGGTTTTAGCAGCTCTTGGCCGAGTGTGTACAGCTCCGCGGCTAAGCCTACACACCGAGAGGCTGTAGGGTTCTAGCGGCTCTTGGCCGGGCGTGTACAGCTCTGAGGCCAAGCCTACACACCGAGAGACTGTAGGGGTTTGGCAGCTCTTGGCCGGGCGTGTACAACTCCAAGGCCAAGCCTACACACCAAGAGGCTGTAGGGTTTTAGCAGCTTTTGGTAGGGCATGTACAGCTCTGAGGCCAAGCCTACACACTGAGAGACTATAGGGTTTTAACCGCTCTTGGCCGGGCGTGTACAGCTCCGAGGCCAAGCCTACACACCAAGAGGCTGTAGGGTTTTAGCAGCTCTTGGTCGGGCGTGTACAGCTCTGAGGCCAAGCCTACACACCGAGAGGCTGCAGGGTTTTAGCAGCTCTTGGTCGGGCGTGTACAGCTCTGAGGCCAGGTCTACACACCGAGAGACTGTAGGGTTTTAGCAGCTCTTGGTCGAGGCGTGTACGGCTCCGAGGCCAAGCCTACACACCGAGAGGTTGTAGGGTTTTAGCAGCTCTTGGTCGGGCGTGTACAGCTCCGAGGCCAAGCCTACACACCGAGCGGCTATAGGGTTTTAGCAGCTCTTGGCCGGGCGTGTACAGCTCCGAGGCTAGACCTACACACCGAGAGGCTATAGGGTTTTAGCAGCTTTTGGCGAGGCGTGTACAGCTCCGAGGCCAAGCCTACACACCGAGAGGCTGTAGGGTTTTAGCAGCTCTTGGCCGGGCGTGTACAGCTTCGAGGCCAAGCCTACACACCGAGAGGCTGTAGGGTTTTAGCAGCTCTTGGCTGGGTGTGTACAGCTCCGAGGCCAAGTCTACACACCGAGAGTATGTAGGGTTTTACACAGGTGGGGACTTGGCGTTCGTTCACATGATATTTTACTGGCACTTTTTATTTATTATACTGCAAGGTGGTGGGAAAAATAAAGAATACAGCAAGCAAATACATAACATCGTACCTCACTGAGTACAGTAGGGGGCGGAGGTGGTTGGCATGTCAGGGCCTTTCCAATCTCATGCCTTTATTGTCTTCCAAATAATAGCTACCCCCGGTGAGCTTTTTGATGATAACATATGGGTCGTCCCACTGTGGCTCCAACTTTCCGAGGTCACCCATTGATTTTATCCTCTTCCAGACTCTATCACCGACCTCGAAGCTGTGGGCGATCACTCGACGATTGTAGGCTTGCTGCATCCTTCTCCGATGTGCCTCCAACCTCGCTGCGGCTTTATCCCGTACCTCCGAGATGAGGTCTAGATCAATTAGACATTCTTGATCGTTGTCTTCCTTGTGATAATATTGTCGTCGTGTGGATTCTTCCCCCACCTCCACCGGGATGACGGCTTCAGCGCCATAGACCAGTTGGAAAGGGCTCTCGCCTGTTCCCACTCGCGGGGTAGTCCGATAGGATCACAGGATGCTGGGGAGTTCTTTGACCCAACTGCCTCCGACGCGGTCTAACTTTATCTTGAGCCCCCGCAAGATCTCCCGATTGACGACCTCGGCTTATTCATTACTCTGTGGGTATATGACTGAGATGAAAGCCTGTTGAATGTCTAACCCTTCGCACCACTCCTTCAGTTTGCGTCCGGAGAATTGTCTTTCGTTATCCGACACCAGCTTATGAGGGATGTCGTATCGGCAAACAATGTCCCTCCATAGGACTTTCATCACAACCCCCTCCGTGATGTTCGCCAGAGATTCGACCTCTACCCATTTAGAGAAGTAATCCACGAGGACCAGCAAAAATTTCTTTTGCTGGGGCCCAACGGGAAAGGGGCCCACGATGTTCATTCCCCATTGATTGAAAGGGTAGGATACTGTAGAAACTCACAAGGGCTCCGTCGGGCGGTGAGTCATATACTGATGTCTTTGACAGGCCTCCCACCCAGCCATGAACTTGAGAGCATCGGCTTGCAAGGTAGGCCAGAAGTACCCCGCCAAAAGGATCTTCCAGGACAGGGATTTTCCCCCAATGTGACTCCCGCAGATGCCTTTATGTACCTCCCTCATCACGTAGTCGGTCTCCTCCGGCCCAATGCACTTTAGGAGGGGTCGGGCAAAGGCCTTTCTATACAGCTGATCCCCAACCAGTGTGAATTTGACTGCCCGACGACGGAATAGCCGACCCCCTTAGTCCCCACCTGTAACTGTCCCATTCCATAGGAACGCTATGTAGGGATCCCTCCAGTCGGTCCGGCTGTTGCCCTCGTCTTCCTCTCCAATTTGTGCAACCGTCTCTTCCGTTGTGCGAGGCTCGTCTAGCTGCCAGGTGGATATGGAGCTGGCCAGTTTGGCCAGCTCATTAGTCCGCATGCTGCCCGACCTGGAGATCTTCTGCAAGATGACCTTCGAGAAGGAGATCTTCAGCTGTTCGTAGAGGGCTACATACTTCCGCAGGCGTTCACACCAGACTTCAAAGTCACCCTTTATCTGCTGCGCTACCAATTGTGAGTTTGAGTATACCGTGACCCGACAGGCCCCCATGTGCTGGGCTGCTTGTAACCCTGCTAGGATTGCCTCATACTCGGCTTCGTTGTAATTGGTAGCCTTGAAGTAGAGCTTGATGGATAAATGTAACGTGTCTCCCCGAGGGGAGATTATTAGTGCTCCAACCCTGCTATGTTGGCTATTGGAGGATCCATCTATATAGACCTTCCACATTCCTTCGGCCTCGACCTCTGGGACGGTCTCCAACATGAAGTCAAAAGGACTTGGGCCTTAATAGCAGCGTGAGGCTGATACTCAATGTCGTACTCACTCAATTCCGTCGTCCATTTGATTAGCCTGCCCGAAGCCTCGGGATTAGTGAGGACTCGAGCTAGCGGGCTGTTGGTGAGGATCACGATGGGATGTGCTAAGAAATATAGCCTTAACCTTCGAGCCATCAAGACCAAGGCATAACCAGTTTCTCTATCGTGGTGTAGCGTGTCTCAACGTCCTTTAGAATGTGTCCGAAGAAATATACGGGATATTACACCCGGTCTTGCTCTCGGACGAGCGCCGAGCCTACCGCTTGCTCTGTAGCCGACAGGTAGACAAACAAGGTCTCCCCAACCATAAGTTTGTGGAGAATGGGGAGGGCGGCGAGATAAGCCTTCAAATTTGGAAAAGCCTTCTCGCACTGGTTGTCCCACTCAAACTTGGCGACTTTCCTCAAAATCTTGAAGAAAGGGAGGGTCTTGTCTGTAAATTTGGAGATGAATCTGGATAGTGTCGTGATCCTTCCATTCAGCCGCTGCACCTCCTTAAAGTTGCGCGGGGGTGTTATATCCATAATGACTTTTACCTTTTCCGCGTTGGCTTCGATTCCTCTCTCTATCACCATGTATCCTAGGAACCTGCCGCTTTTTACGCCGAACAAGCACTTAGCAGGGTTCAACTTTAGTCTGTTGGCTCTCAGGGTGGTGAACGTCTCTTCAAGGTCGGCTATCATGTCCCCTCCCTTATCAGTCTTTACTAGGATGTCATCCACGTACACCTCGATATTTCTCCCGATCTGGTGCTTGAAGACTTTGTCCATCATCCGCTGGTACGTAGCCCCGGCATTGCGCAAGCCGAAAGGTATGACATTGTAGCAATACGTGCCGTCGGTTGTCACAAAATTGACTTTTTCCTGGTCTTCGGGAGCGAGCGGGACTTTGTGGTAGCCTTGGTAAGCATCTAACATTGAGATGAACTCACAACCGACCGTAGAATCAACCAACCGATCTATCCGAGGTAGGGGATAGTTGTCCTTCGGACAGGCTTTGTTCAAGTCGTGAAAGTCGATACAGACCCGCCATTTGCCTCCGGGCTTGGGGACGAGGACCACATTGGCTAACCAGGCCAGAAATTGGACTTCTTTGATGGGTCCGACTTTTAACAATTTCTGAACTTCGTCTCGAATAGCCTTATCTTGGTCAGGGGCAAAGTGCATCCGTTTTTGCTTCACAAGACGGGCTCCTGACGTAACATGCAGGTGGTACATGGCCAACGCCGGTGGGACCCCTTTAATCTCTTCAGCGGCCCAAGCGAAAACGTCTTTATGGTTTCGCAGGCAGTCTATGAGACGACTTCTTAATTTCGGCGCGAGGTCGAGGGCGATGCGCGTACCTCCTCCTCCTCGTTGAGGGTGAATATGCACTTCCTCGCTCTCGACCTCCCTTCGTTCCTCCTTGGGTCCCCCCTATTCTCGCGGGTTGGCGAGGTGTTCTAGTAAGACCTCGTGCAGATCAAGGTCCTCCCCCGTAGGGACAAGGGGTTGTCCCTCCGATCCTGCCATTGTTGCTCCTTTAGGTTCTTTGCTAGTTTCCCACAGACGACGTCAAATTTGTTCCGGAAGGAATCGACGACGATGTCTAGTCACCGGGGTTCTGCCCATGTGGAAGTCACTGTGGTGGGGAGGAACTTAGTACCTTGCGAGATCAACACGAGCGTTAGGGGAACATGTCGGAGATTGTCCGGCGGAGCCCACTCCAACGCTTAAGTCAGTATATTGAGGGAGAGTAGAGGCAGCAAGAAAGGAATGTGTGTAGAGTTAAGAGAGCATCACCCCTTTACCGGAGGGGTTGGACTACCTTTTATATCGACGACGGCGGGGGGACGATATTACGTGCCTTCGTGCTTCTCGCCACGTTCCCCTTATCTTCATTTACGGGATCCCCCTGTAACGGTTCTCGCCCTCATTGAATCTAGTCTGTTGTAAGGATGAGGGCGATAATGACTGAGGATTATGGGCCCTGATCTTCCCGTAAATACGGGTGATCATCACCCAGGGATCCGTAAACAGGGGTTCGTTATTTACGGTCGAAGGCGAATTGGGCTTCGCTCTCTCGAGATGATCTCGAGGACTCCCGACCCGGGGGGGGGGGGTCGTGGGCGATCTACTTCCTCGGGGTGATCCCGAGTCCCGACTTTCTGGGGTGATCCTGAGTCCCTACTTCCCGGGGTGATCCTGGGAGATTTGTTCCTCCCGAGCACAGCTATCCCGAGAGGGGGGGGTTCATGTCATGCCGCGCAGCTTCTTCATCCCACGTGTTCACTACGGACTTTTAACCCCATCAGTCAAGTTGAAAATCTGTAAACAACTTATACTTCTCATCATTGCGTCATTTGATAACATCTTAATTTGAGCCCTTTGTCCTCAAGTCAATCGAGCTCCTCTTGAGTTTCATCTCCTTTTCATACAAACCTTTAGCCCCTCAAATCGAGTCAAATTAACACAACTACTAACTTGTACACTCCATGTAACAATATCAACACACACCTAACATAAAAATGATGGTATTATTAACATATCTAAATCCAACAAGTTTGGAATAGTAATTAATTTTTTTAATAAAAATTATTTAGTTTTATTTATTAATATTTAAAGTGTTTACTTATTTGATCAGCCCCGATGGTAATCTTTGAAACGTAGTCTGATAATCTAGAACATTTTTAAAATAAAATACAAAATGAACATGTAAAACAATTTTCTAACAACTCCTTTGAAAAGGATTATTGCAATAATGTTAGAACATTGTTTTTTTTTAAATTATATATTTTTTCTAACAACATTAATTGCAATAATCCTTTTCAAAGGAGTTGTTAGAACATTCTTTTACATGTTTATTTTGTATTTTATTTTAAAAATGTTATAGATTATCAGACTACGTTTCAAAGATTACTATCGGGGGCTGATCAAATAAGTAAACATTTTAAATATTAATAAATAAAACTAAATAGTTTTTATTTAAAAAAATTAATTACTATTCCAAACCAGGAATGGAAAGGCTGGAAGGCCATCGATGCAGACTAAAAAATTTACAAATAAAACAAATTTATTTATTAAAAAAATTTCTTCTTTGTTTTTACGCCCCAAATATAGCAAGCGTTTATCTTTCTAGCCTGTATACAATACCCGTTACCCAGACACGTAGGCAGTCTTTTCGAGTCCCTAATAATAATATTACAAATAATAAATAAATAAAATAAAGTAAAGTAAAATAAATAAATTGTCAAATTTCTTTGCCCTTTTTTTAACCTCACAAAGCCGGAGCTCCAGGCATCCTCTTTCTTTCTCCACGCGTTCGCTTGCATCCTTCTAGCTTTGTTCCTTCCTTCCATCCTTCCCCGTTCCTTTACCTTCTTTACTTCTTCCGGCCTCCCGGAGAGAGAGAAGGAGAGAGAGAGAGAGGGGGATAGAGGGGATCATGTCGGTGCTGGGTCGGTGTTTGGGCGAGCAGCGAGTGCGGCAGCTGCAGAGGATGCTTCGAAACGGTCGCCTCACCCTCATCTGTCTCGTGCTGACCGTCGTCGTCCTCCGGGGAACCATCGGCGCCGGCCGCTTCGGCACCCCGGAGCAGGACCTCCACGACCTACGCCGCCTTCTCCACCGCCAGCCGCACCTCCCTCACCGCGCCCTCGCCGAGAAGCACCCTGACGGCTCCTCCGAAGACGATCCCCCTCGCGATCCCTCCGCGCCCTATTCCCTCGGCCCCAAGATCTCCGACTGGGACCGACAGCGCGCCGATTGGCTCCGCGGGCACCCCGGTCGGCCCAGTTTCGTGGGGCCCAACAAGCCGCGCGTGCTCCTCGTCACCGGTTCTTCTCCCAAGCCCTGCGAGAATCCCATCGGCGATCATTACCTTCTCAAAGCCATCAAGAATAAGATCGATTATTGCCGCGTCCATGGCCTAGAGATCTTCTACAACATGGCTCTCCTCGACGCGGAGATGGCCGGATTCTGGGCCAAGCTGCCGTTGATTCGCTCACTTCTTCTCGCTCATCCCGAGGTGGAGTTTCTCTGGTGGATGGACAGCGACGCTATGTTCACGGACATGGCCTTCGAACTCCCTTGGGAGCGCTACGCCCCCTATAACCTCGTGATGCACGGTTGGGATGAGATGGTCTACGACGACCACAACTGGATCGGTCTCAACACCGGCAGCTTCCTGCTTCGCAACTGCCAATGGTCGCTCGACCTCCTCGACGTCTGGGCGCCCATGGGACCTAAGGGAAAGACTCGTATCGAAGCCGGCAAGATCCTCACCGCCTACCTCAAGGACAGACCTGTCTTCGAGGCCGACGACCAGTCGGCCATGGTCTATCTCCTCGCCACCCAGCGCGAACGTTGGGGCGAAAAGGTCTACCTCGAGAGCGGATACTACCTCCACGGGTACTGGGGCATCCTCGTCGACCGCTACGAGGAAATGATCGAGAATTACCACCCGGGGCTCGGCGACCACCGCTGGCCCCTCGTCACCCACTTCGTCGGCTGCAAACCCTGCGGCAAATTTGGCGATTATCCGGTGGAGCGCTGCCTCAAACAGATGGACCGCGCCTTCAACTTCGGCGACAACCAGATTCTACAGATGTACGGATTCACTCACAAGTCACTCGCGAGTAGAAGGGTGAAACGGATCAGGAATGAGACGAGCAACCCCTTGGATTTGCAGGATGAACTAGGGCTGCTTCATCCGCATTTCAAGGCTTCAAAGGACGCTGCTAAATCTTGAGTAAAAAACTTAATTTTTTGATCATTTTCTTCCTGTCTAGTTAAATTTAGGCCTGTTCTCATCTGCTCGATCGTTATCTATACAAAAATATATTTATGATATGATTTTGTTGTCATGTTGTTTATCAAACAGTTTCATGGCATATCAATATGCTTGTGACCATATCCACACTGACCATCTTCTTTACTCTTTTTTTTTTAAATTTTTTATGCTCGCTACTGTGTCATTGCTAAAGGATTCTTAAACTAGTGTTGGTGGGGCAAGAGGAGAGGAGAGGAGAGGAGGGAGGGAGGGAGGGAGGTTTCTTTCTCAAATCTTTCTTTTTGAAAATGCATGTCTCGCTACCTTTATTTTTTCCCTGTCGTTGAGAAATGGTTTCTTGTTATTCATGGTGTTCCTTGTCTGGCAGTTACTTGCTAATAGGTATATGAATTTGTCAAGAGCTGTGAAGGAAAAGTTGCAGATTGATGGTTTACTGGTCTGAGCAATGTAAGACAAACAATTGCAGCCGTGAAATCTAATTCTGTTTTAAATTTTTGTTGTGATTACTTGTTTCTCACTTCCTGTCATTATTTTAAATGCATGGGTGCGTCAAAACTCAATTTTTAGGACATAAATGTGTTGGATATGGCAAAATAAAACCCAGCAACGAAAGTTTGGGAAGATCTTCGTTAGGATTTCCTCCTGACTATAAGATGTCGAATGAGGGGTTAAAGTGCTTAACTCTTAAATTTAAGGGTTTCAATTGGATAAACACCTAAACTTGTGGATGTGGCTAAAATAATTCGAAATTTGAGGTCTAAATTGCAAAGGATTTTCCCCCACTTATCTGCCGTTCCTCCTCTTCGCAAACCCATTCCACCCGACTCCTTATCATTTTTCTATTAAATATGGTAAATAAAAATACCGGATCAGAAAATTTCAGAAATTAACTAGGGAAGGGGTAAATTGCATTTAACCCAAACTTAAGGGGTGTATAGATTATATAATGAAGTTGTGGAGGGTTAAATTGGCTAAAAATCAAACTACAAAAGAGAAGTAATAACCTAAACTACAGGGGCTAATGTGCAAAAGTTTCTCCCCACTAATAAAAAGAAAAATGATAGGGAGAGTGAAAATGGGAAAGTGAAAAGCATAGTGAATGACGTGGCACCTTGCATGCAGCGATTTCCGACGGGTTCACCGTGCCCCCCATGGTATAGTTTGATTCGGGGCGGCGACCGAAGGCCGCCAATGGTGTCCAAGCGATAATCAGACGTGTGCATGTAAAGTGCCACGTCTTGCCACGTCATGCCACATCATTCACTATGCTTTCCACTCTCCCATTTTCACTCTCCCTATGATTGCTCTAACAAAATCGTTGTCTCCTCCTCTTCGTAGATTCCCGTCGACAGCAGCCACTCCTCACGCGATTGCTCTTCTCCTTTGCCCAACCCCTATGCGCTGCAATCCTCGCACGAAACCCTAACCTCCTCCTCTTTGCGATCGACACTGCAACCCTCCTTGAGGTTCTCTTCCTCCATGTGCGACGCCACAACCTCTTCTTCCACCTCAGGTCTGCCCGACGCCGACTTCCTCTCTGTTCGCAACATCGCAAGCAAGCGAGATCGCCGACTCCTTCCTCCTTGCCAACGCCCATCATTCCGAACGGAGGGAAGATCTCTTGCTAGGATTTTTGTGATTAGTTGCTGACCTTGCCGGATCTGAACAAGTGAGGCATGTGTTTAATTAGGCATGTGTAGATATACCCTACCCAGTAGATTAGTTACATGTTTATTTATTATAGTATTTGACATGTGTTTCTTATTGATTGCATGATGGTTGATCTGATTGAGATTATGAATATTGATATCATGCACTATATTGCATTATTGCATGCTAGTGGTCATCGGTTTCTTTGTGGTTAAGCCCGTCATCAGTCATATAGTGGTCTGCTCACTCAATCACTTGGGGTAGTGGTAGTTGTCAGAGTACAATCAATCGTCCTGTTGTGCTACACTCAACAACTCAAGAGTAGTGGTAGTTGTTGAAGTTGGAACCGACAGTGACACCCCCTCCATTGTTTATGAGGGACAGGAATGTTGGAGGATCGGAAGCCGGCTAGGGAGGGGGTGAATAGCTCGTCACCCAAAACGCTTGTTCATCCTACAAAGTTAGTAGCGTAGCGGAAATACAAACTAAACAATAAAGAACAAACGCTAACACAACACCTTTAACGTGGTTCGGAGATGACGCTTCTACTCCACGGCAGTTCGTAAGGTGGATGATCCCGATCCATTGGTGGATAACTCCTCGAAAAACCTTTGACTATGCCTGTGTAGCTCCTTGTGGCTAGAGAAACCTCGCCATAATCTCACCAAGAACACTTAAGCACTTAGACTATTAATTGGACTTTAACCAATACCAATTTCGTCAACCTAACTTAAGCAAACCAAGTTCTCTTAAATAGAACTCGTTTACTGATCTAGCTGTTACCAGTCGACTGATGCCAACACTAGTCGAATAACAACTATCGAATTCGAACGTTATAACCCAACATTTGAATTCAGTCGACACCAGTCGACTGCACAGAAGATCAGTTGACTGATCTTTCTGTCACCTCAACCAGTTGATTGATCTCATACCAGTCGACTGGTAAAACCCTAAATCTAGGGTTTCCCTTCTTGAGTACAGTTCACTCGCACTCGGACCCTCATGCACGACTCACTTGACTCTTCTTTGCAGCCTTGACTATTGCCTTCAAGTCTTCTTCGTTTTGGCTCTCGTCCCTCGGATGCATACAAGTCTGCGGCTCGTCCTCATACCATCCTTCGCGTATGCCTCGAAGTGTGCTTCCCTCGGCTCATCGTTGTTGCTTTATCCACGGTCTCTTGGATGCTCCATCATTCATCGGACCCGAAGCTATAAAACTGTGTCATATGTGTATCCTGCAAAACTGCACATTCAAATACATATATCAAATACAAGAGTGCGAACCTAACTTAAATCTTTTGCCCAAATATCAAAACACATGGACCCACGGACTATAGATTACCTCAATAATATCCCTTTTTTTTTTGTTTGACAATACGTTTAAGTTAGAGAAAACAAATAGCAAATAAACACGCTAATAACATTTGGACTTACTTGTTAAGACTACATCTTGGACTTATATTGTCAATGCATATGCAATGCAAATGCTACCATGCATGGAATCCTATCACAAGACACCCCTCACACCGAAACTCCCTAACGTGTTAGAATTTTCTTCAACAAACTTTTTAAAAACCTCTCTAAGGTTCTCTCTTTGCCAATATATGAGCAACAAAACTTCTCCTTCACCTAAGCTTCCCTTTGAGCTAGAATTTCTTGCAAAGGTACATAAGGTTTTCTCAATTAAACCGTAATTCTCCTCCTTTGCCACATATCAAAAAGAATTCCAACAATATCCCAATCATTGGATTCTTTACCCCTAATGATTATAAACAGTGTGTATTAATCCCCCATATGATTAGACACATGTTTACAATCATTTGGATAATTTTCGACTGCTGAAAACAGTTTCAGCATGTATCAGTCGACTGAGATAGTTACCAGTCGACTGTTCCCGTCGAAAATACCTTATAATGTTATCAGTCGAGTGGTCCCCTACACCAGTCGACTGATACTAAAAAATCAGCCTTTTAACATTTCTGAACACAATTTTAGAAATGCGTCAATAATTTCATAATTTTGCAAAAATTCTCAAATTTTGTGGAGAGATTTGTGGTACCCATATCTACTTGGGAAAAATACATTCAAAAATGTATCTATCACCAATCTCAAGATTGACACAAAACTTAAAATTAGCTAAATGGTTCAATTGAGCCTTAACTTAAAGTCCTAGTTTTGGCTTTCTTTTGATGTATCTGCCCATATCAAACCACAATGCATCCCTAACATTGGTTTATATGACATCTATATATGAAAAATTAATTTTCATGTAATATGACCCCAATATCATATTTTTTTCATGAAACACAAATCAGATGTGGCTCCTAAGGTTGAGACTCAAATTCGTCTCCAAACCCTTTGGTGCATTCCATGGTCCATTTAGACTCCCAAGATATATCTTCCTGAGATCCATTGACCATGTGCCCCAATTTGGCTCTTAGAGCTCCTCCTTGAGCTCTTAGCCTTAGTCAACTTCATAGGTGACTTATCCACAACCATTAGGCCATACCAATGTACCTCCAGTGATTCTTGGCATACAAACCTAACTTTCTTAACCTTGAACACCTTGTCCTTGGTTATGATTTTCTTCTTGCCCTTAAATGACACTCTCTTGTCATTTTTGGACTTTCCCTTGTTATAATCATACGACATTCTTGCATATGACTTTTCCTTAGCATTGGAGGACATAGATCGATATCTCAAACCCGATATATTATTGTTGGGTTTTTGGCTATCCAACACCATACCTAACCCCTTAGATCCAATAGTAAATTTATCTATGTGATTTTTTTTCAATTTCTCAAGCTTTGCCCTTAAAGCTTGATTTTTCCCTTTCCAGGGTTTTAAACCTAGAATCGACATGTCCACCATGGGCATTTCTAGACCTACCCATTTGTCTAGGGATATGCCTTCTCTTCTTAGGATTTATGTCTTGGCCCTTAGATCTAATGATTCTGGATTTATCATAATGCATGTATTGCCTAAGGTTTTTGTAGCGACACGACCCCTCTAGCCCCATCAGGCGGCTCTCTAGGCCGTGCCCTATGGTCTTCCCACTCCCGGCAGTGAATTTTTACCTTCCCCAGATTCGAACCCCTAGACCTCCAGAACAAGTACAAAGGTTCCTTGAATCTGGTAGCTAAGTGAGCCGTGCTGATGGGGCTAGAGGGGCTGTGTCGCTACGTAAAAAGATGCCTTTTTATGTAGCGACATGGCCCCTCTAGCTCCATTAGGCGGCTCTCTAGGCCGTGCCCTACGGTCTTCCCACTCTCGACAGTGGGGTTTTTTTTTATGTAGCGGCATGACCCCTCTAGCTCCATCAGGTGGCTCTCTAGGCCATGCCCTACGATCTTCCCACACTCGGCGGTGGCTCACTTGGCTACCAGATTCAAGGAACTTTAGTACTTGTCCTGGAGGTATAAGGTTCGAATCTGGAGAAAGTAAAAATCCATCGCCGGGTGTGGGAAGACCGTAGGGCATGACCTAGAGAGCCGCCTAATAGGGCAAGAGGGGTCATGTCGCTACATAAAATCTTGAATCTGGTAGTCCAGTGAGCCGCACTCACTTGGCTACTAGATTCAAAGAACTTTAGTACTTGTCCTGGAGGTATAGGGTTTGAATCTGGGGAAGGTAAAAACCCACCGCCGGGTGTGGGAAGACCGTAGGGCATGACCTAGAGAGCTACCTGATAGGGATAGAGGGGGCGTGCCATTACAATAAAAGGCACCTTTTTATGCAGCGACACGGCCTCTCAGCCCCATCAGGTGACTCTCTAGCCCCAACTTATCATTCAAAGATGTTCTTTTGATTTTGATAAACCTTAAAGACACAGAGGAGGTCTACTTAATGATCTACAAGGACTCCGAGGATGTGTCAAATTTAGGGGGAGTTTAAATAAAAAAGAAGTTATTTCTAACAAGTATTATCTTTGACAATTACTTTTTGGAATTATTAGATAATTCTTTTAGTCTAAATCAAACCCTAAGGACTCAGAGGAAGAGTACTTGTGGTCAACAAGCTTCCTAGGACTGGGTCAAGTTTAGGGAGGTCAAATTAAAAGAATTATTGAATATTTCAAGGTGATATGTTTTCATGCACGGTATTTTCAAATCCTTCTGAAAACATAAGTAATTTCCTTTCAAATACTATCATTTTTTTAATATAAAAATATTATAATTTTCAAAATGTTTTTTTAATAGAATCAATTTGAAATAATATTTTTCTTGAGCTTGGAAAAATTTCCAGGACACTTAAGGAAATGCCCTTGTAGTTAACAAGGTTTCCTAGGATTGTGTCATAACCAAGTCAAGTAAAATATTGTGCCTTCAAAAGATCATATATTTTTCAAAATGTGCTTGCATATATTTTCAAAGTACTATCATTTTGGCTTATCAAAATTCTTTTTGGAAATAGTACTTACTTGAATTTTGGAGAATTTCCAGGACACTTAGGAAAATGTCCTTGTAGTCAACAAGGTTTCCTAGGATTGTGTCAGACTGGAAAAGAAACCAAGTCAAGTAAAATATTATGTTTTAAAAATAAGATTTTTCTAAGTACTTATACTTTTCAAAAATTCTAATATTTTTCCAATGTACTTATATTCTTCAAAATTTTTCAAAAAGTACTTAATTTTTCAAAGATCATAATATTCTTCAAAAATACTTGCACTTTTTCAAAGCTCACTAGATTTTTTTTTCAAAAGTTATACACTTTCCAAAAGTATTGCATTTTTCAAAAAGTGCCAGACATCTCTCAATATACTAGTAATTTTTTCCAAAGTACTAATATGTTTTGCAAAATTTTTTTTAACGGGTTTGCAAAATTTTTTCCAAAGTATTAATTTTTTCTAATGGATTTGCAAAATTTTTTTTATACTAAGAGTTCAAAATATTTCTAGCTTGTTGCTATGCTTCAACAATTTAGATTTTCGAAAAGAACCAAATGTTTTCATTGTTAGTGCAAGTTTTTTTGGTGATTTTTGATGTATGACAAAGGGGGAGAGGTGCGCTTAAGTTAGAAATTTTTTTCTCTCTTACCAAAGGATAAAAAAAAATCAAAATGATTTTTTTTTTCAAAAAGAGGGGGGGGGGAGAGTGAGCAGAAGTTAGAAGTTTTTCCCATAAGATCAAAAATGGGTTTTCAAAACTTTTTTATTTTATTTTATCCCAAGGTTTAGCCCTTTCATCCAATCTAACTTAAGATATTGTCAAACATCAAAAAGGGGGAGATTGTTGGTGCATGTTGCATCAGTGTTGTCCTCCTCTAAATGTATCAATGTTTGACATTATACTTAAGTCAGTGATACATTGAACAAGGGAAGGGCAGGTCAAGAGAGGAGTACCAAAGTCCTAGTTAACTTAGGCACGAAGTCCTGGTTCTAGGAATTGGGCATTAAGACCTGGCCTAGGGTTGGGCACGAAGTCCTGGTTCAAGGAATTGGGCACTAAGACCTGGTCTAGGGTTGGGCACGAAGTCTTGGTTCAAGGAATTGGGCACGAAGTCCTGGCCAAGGGTTGGGGAGCGAAGACCTGGTTCGAGGAATTGGGCACGAAGTTCTGGCCGAGGGTTGGGCACGGAATTGGGAACGAAGTTCTGGCCGAGGGTTGGGCACCGAAGTCCTGGACCTAGGGTTTGGGCACGAAGTCTTGGTCTGAGGGATTGAGCAACTTAGCTGAGCGATGACTAAGGACAGAAGTAGAGACGGGTCGAGGTTCGGATGCCTTGAGATCCGAGAGTATCGGAGGCTAAGAAAAAGTCCACCCGAATGGACTGGGTGGCACCTGTCTCCTGAGAGGAGTAGGTGAAAGACGCGTTCCCAGGGGTGGGAACTTGCGTCGGTTTGACCTAGGGTTTCGTAAAAATTTGAAGTCAGAACCAAGTCCTTAAGGTTAAGATTATGTGTGCATTTGCTTTGTATTTGTGTATCTTGCAGGTACCTAGAATAGAAGACAAAGCAGGGAAACAACACACAGGAACCCAGCCTGCTAGGCGCCCCCATTGAAGGGGGTGCCCTAAAGGAGCTAGGTGCCCCCATCAACAGGGGCGCCTCAGTGAAAGGAAGCTAAGCAGGTCTTCATTCAGGCGCCCCGGATGATACAGGCACCCTAGTTGGATGTTGTATTTGCTGCTGCGAGTGCAAAACAGGGATAAGCTTTGACCAAGTTGATTGAGGCGCCTGGGAGGTCCAGGGCACCCTGGTCAGATGCCTTATCGGCTGCGGCAAGTTCGGTGTGGAGATAAGGTTTGACCAAGCCCATTGAGGCACCTCGGTGATCACAGACGCCCTAATGAAGCTTATAAAAGGGGCTTCGACCCCAAGGCTCAACACACAACTTCCAGAATCATTTTGAGCACTCCAAATAGAAGAAACGCGCTAACGACGAAGCTCTACGACCAAGGAGGCTCCGGGATGAAGTGCATGGCACTTCGGAGATCCAGATCGGCCGAGGCTTCGATTCTTTTCAGTTGGTTTGATTTACTTTCAGCACTTATTTTTCATATATTTTTTTGATTGTAATATCTGCACTGTAAGACGGGTTTCCCCGCCTCCGGAAAGTCCGCAAAGGAGACCATTAGGGGACGGGCGTTCCCGTGCTTAGGCCTTGGATGTACTGACCCTGGGGGGGGGGTTGGGAACCAAGTAAAATCCCGCGTGCGCTGTGTTGTTTGTTTTCTTCATTCTGTATATTTTTCGCTGCACTAACTCTGAGTCTAGAACGAAGATTCGAAAGATGATTTCCGCGAAAGATTTTTACGGTCGATATTCACTCCCTCTATTGACAGCATCGGTCCTACAATTGGTATCAGAGCCAGGTCGCTCTTCACCGGACTAACCGCCGACAGAGCAAAGATGCCAGGAGTTGAGGGGGAGCCCAGGGGTGAATCAGGTACAATTTTTTAATGTCAGTTTTTAAATTTCATATTACATGCTTGAAGTGCAGGGAGAGTGGGCACTATAAAAATTAGTGCCCTACTCGTAAGACTCGGTCTACACCACCGAAAGCAAAGGAGGCACTAATGCTAGGAGTCCGAAGGAACAAGGACCACATTAGATGCTTCAAATGCGAAAAGTACGGACATTACAAAAATAAGTGTCCGACAAAGGTACGCAAAATTTACGTTCTGAAAATTTTTCAAATTCCTGCACTATCCTATGTAGATAATTTAGATAATTTTTCTGATAAATTAGAATTATTGCATAATTAAATAAATATCTTGCATGACCAGTTAGAAAAAGTAGATAATACTATAATATCAGAAATTAACTTTGTAATCCTTAATGTTAATTCATTAATCTCTAAAATTAATTTTGAAATTAATTTTGAAATTAATTCTAATTTTAATTCTATAAATTCTGGAAAATCTGATAATATTGAGGATAATTTAGAAATAAAATCTAATAATCTTGAGGATAATTTAGAAATAAAATCTGATAATCTTGAGAATAATTTAGAAATTAAATATGATAATCCTGAAGATAATTTAGAAATTAAATCTGATAATCCTGAAGATAATTTAGAAATTAAATATGATAATCCTGAAGATAATTTAGAAATTAAATCTGATAATTTTGGAGATAATTTAGAAATTAAATCTGATAATCCTGAAGATAATTTAGAAATTAAATATGATAATCCTGAAGTGTTGGAGTTATAGAAGATGAAGAGGCACCCCTTCCTCTTCATCTTCCAACTCAGTCATATTCCTCCATTAATGGAGGAATATGAAGAAACCTCTCATCTCCTATAAGTATTGCTTCCAAGGCAAAGGGGAGAAGAGACGAGACAAGATGAGAAGAGAAATGACACGCTATGTGTGTGCGCCCAAGCCAATGGAGATCGTACGAGACAAGCTATGTGCGAGGTCTGTGTGAGGTCAAAGAGAAAGGGTTCGTCTCGTGAGTATGAGGTCATTGTGTAAGGTTCATCCGGGTGCACATGATGAAGAAGGGGTTATTGAGAAGAACATTCAAGATTGGTTCGTTCAATTACAGGAAAGGGATTTGGTTTGTGAACTTATGAAGAGCTTTTCGATTCATTCGTGATCGTTCTTCGGATGACAAACTCTTCCGATTTCTTCTCCAAGTGTAGATCACTGTAAGTGTTTAGATTTACAGAATTTGTTTCTGTAGTTCATGCTTTACAAATATCAAAATTGGTATTAGAGCGTTAGATTGTAAAAGCAGGACTTTACCTATCGCACTTCTTAGCCCCTGTTCGATGTCGCGGCCGGAGTTTGTCTCCGTCGTGTTCTTCTCTTGCCAGGCGAGAATCCAACGTAGTCATTGGGAACTCGCGACTATGTGTCGTGGTTGTTTCGATTTTTTCGAGAATAAGTTTGATTTAATTAAATCAAACAGAAAAAAGAAATAAAAAAAATTCTCAATAGAGGATCGAAACGGCAACCTCCTAAAGAGAGGGTTGAGGCACAACCAAGAGCTGTGACCGAAAGTTACTTATAACTTTAGTTCAATTAATTTGAATCAATCTATCCAATTAGACTTGGGTTAAACCATTAGTTGGTTTAATGAGATTAGTTTGGTCCAATCATATCGGATTTTGGTTCAAACTATTTGTTGGTTTAATCAGATCAGTTTGGTCCAATTAGGCCGGGTCTAGTTCAAACCATTGGTTGGTTTAACCAGACCAATTTGGTCTAAATTATAACCAGTATAATTGGTTTGATCAATAAGTTTGACTTAAACATAAATAGGCTTAAAATTTAACAATAACAATAAGATATCTAATTAGATCAGTTCTAATAAGAACAAAGGAATAAGCTAATACTTGAGATCTAATTTCCAAATCGACCGGTTCGGTGTGTTAGTCAACTGGAGTTTCTCAAATAAAGAAAATTTGTTTTTCTTATTTGCTTATCATTCTGTGTGTTCTATGCATATATGTGAATTGAAATGAACCAGTTTTATTACTGAATTGCCAGTTTTGTACTGACAATAATATAATTCCACATGCCAAAGATGATATACACAATGACCTGTCTCGATGTGTGACAGAATGAGCTGAGGGAGGCAATTGAGGAGATAGAGCAAAGTCAAACATAAAATGAATTATGTTAACAACTGCACTAGTGTTTGTCCTAGTGGCAATGACATTAGCTTATTTAATTTGTTAAAGTTTTGTTATTGTCGTTATTTACGAACAATATTGGGCTATTTAGTTTTTGAAAGTCATGTGGTATAGACTGTTGTTTTGTACAAACATTACTATTTTATGAAAAAAGGTCATGTTATATGTTAACAATTATTATAAATGATTAGTTCATTTAATGATTTGTTTATTTTACAAATGATTAATTCATTTAATGATTTGTTCATTCATACAAATGATTAGTTCATTTAATGATTTGTTCATTCTTATAAATGATTTGTTCATTTTATAAATGATTAGTTCATTTTTATAAGTGATTAGTTCATTTAATGATTAGTTCATTCTATGATTAGTTCATAATACAAATGATTAGTTCATTTGGTGGGATGTATGTAATATAATTGATCAATATTGATTAGATTGGATTATACGAATGATGAGTGGAAACGTAGTTACAACTTGATTTTGTAAATCAATTCTAATTTACAACGAGTCAATCATAAGTTACATGCATATAAATTACTCTTAGTCAATAAATAATGTGTTTATTTATGATAGATCATGACAACTAAGAACATCATAGCTAAACTGAAAAGAGAGAGAGATTATATGGGGATAACTATAAAATATGACATCTTAAGATACAATATGTTCTTGAGGAACAAGAAGTTCTTGAGACTATGAATCAGTTCATGGAAGAACCTGTTAATGGTTCAATAGCACAACATAACTTGATCTTGATGCCTATAGGGCATAGAAGAAAAAGGACTTCACTACTAAGGGCATATTGATTAGTTCAATGGTAGACGACCTAGTATTTGAGTATGAATCATCACCATCTGCTCATGCCGTCTAGGTAGCCCTTAGAGAGAAATGCAGTGAAGTTAGCTTGAGCAAGCTTCATCAACTGACAATTAAGTTTGACAGTTGTAAAAAGTACCCGAATATTACCATGGCCCAACATCTGAGGGTATTGGGGAATATAATTCTGGAGCTTAAGACAGCTGGTCATGAGTTTACTGATGAACAATAGGTTCAGGCAGCTATTCGTTCCCTTCCTGATTCTTGGGAAATGATGAAATAAAACCTTACTCACAGTGAAAGTATCAGGACTTTCATTAACGTCTCACGCCAATTGAATTAGAGGCGGAGAGAATAGAATCCATAAGGATTTTTAAACAAGCTTATGTAGCTGAAGGTTCTGGATCCAAGAATATGAAAAGATGGTTCAAGAAAGGAAAGGGGAAAAGAAGCTACTGTTGTTGCTGGGCAAAACCCAAACAAGAATAAGTTTCATGAGCATTATGTTACTAGTTCAATGTTGTTAGTTGATTCTTATCCTTTGGGGATTATAGATTCAGGAGCAACGAATCATGTAGCTCGTGATCTAGCTACATACGTGGAGTACCGTCGGGTACCAACTGGAAATAAGTGGATATATGTGGGAAACAATGCAAGAATTGAAGTCAAAGGAATTGACACTTGCAAACTCAACCTTCGTGGTGGGCATGTCTTGTTTCTACATAATATCCTGTATGCTCATGAGATTCGACGGAATCTGGTTTCTGTTAATTGTCTTCTTGAATTGGGTTACTATTTGAACTTTTATAGTCGTTGTGTAGAACTTAAAATTGACTCTGTGTTAATTGGATATGGTTATGTATCAAACGGTTTCATGGTTCTTGATGTAGAACCAGATGTTAATTGTGAAAATAGTGGTTGTTTTTCAAACATTGTTCTTACTAGTGATGCTGATGTTAATGATGAAGTTTGGCATGCTAGATTGGGACATATAGGACAAGAAAGAATGAATAGATTAGCAAGAGAGGGTATACTTGACACTCGTGCTAAAGTTGACTTGTCTATATGTGAGCATTGTCTTGCTGGAAAAACAACTAGGAAATCGTTTGGTAAGGCTATTAGTGCTGAATCACCATTACAATTGATTCATTTGGATATTTGTGGTCTGATGAACATAAAGGCTAGACATGGAAGTTCTTATTTCATTACATTTATTGATGACTTCACGCGTTTTGGTTATGTGTATTTGATTTCTTATAAATCTGAAGCATTAGTTTGCTTTAATCGTTATTTGAACGAAGTTGAGAATCAATTGGAACGTAAGGTCAAAACCTTTCGCACTGACCATGGAGGTGAATATTTGTCTGATCAGTTCATGGCAATATGTAATGAGAAAGGGATTATTAGACAGTTAACTATCCCTGGGATTCCACAACAAAATGGAGTTACTGAAAGAAGAAATCGAACTCTTCTTGAAATGGTTAGGTTGATGATGGCTCAAGCTAATTTGCCTATTTCCCATTGGGGATATGCATTATTGGCAGCAACCTACATACTTAACCGGGTGCCTTCTAAATCTGTTCCATCTACTCCATATGAACTTTGGACAGACAGAAAATCAGATTTAAGTAATCTGAGACCATGGGGGTCAACTGCTTATATTCATGACAAGACTCCCAAATATGAAAAATTAGGACACAGGGGTAGAAAATGTATCTTTGTAAGATATTTTGATACCTCTAAGGGTTATGTTTTTATTGGTGAGCAACAAGATGGAACCATCTCTGAAATTGAGTCAAGAGATGCCACTTTTCTCGAAACTGAGTTTCCAACGAGAGGTGAAGTTGATAAGTTAACTCCTCTATTGGAAATAGAGGAGGAGGATACTATTCCTCTATCAACAAATCAGGAATCACAGGGGATACCTGAATCTAGTCAACCTAGTGGGAGTAAATGACCTATAAATGAATTAGTTTCTAATCAGTCAAACCTGCGAAGAAGTAATCGCAAGATTATTCCTCGGAGAAGGTTTGACATTGAAAATGAGGCATTAATGATTCTCCCAATTGATGATGAAGAACCTCGAACGGTTGAGGAAGCATTGAAATGCTCAGTTAAGGAGAAATGGAAAGTTGCAATGGTTGAGGAAATGGAGTCCATGAGAAAGAATCAAGTTTGGGATTTTGTCGATCATCCTCCAGGCCGCATGGCTATTGGGAATAAGTGGATTCTCAAAATTAAGAGGAAAGCAGATGGGTCGATTAGTCGATACAAAGTTCTTTTGGTTGCCAAAGAATATACCCAAGTGGAGGGTATTGATTTTGAAGAGACATTCTCCCCAGTTGTGAAGTTTGTGTCAATACGAGTCATCCTAGCTATAGTAGAACATTTTGACTTAGAATTACATCAAATGGATGTAAAGACAGCTTTCCTTAATGGTAATCTTGACGAAGAAATTTATATGACACAACCAGAAGGTTATATAGCCGAGGGCCAAGAGAATAAAGTATGTAGACTTGAGAAGTCTATGTATGGGCTAAAGCAGGCGTCAAGGCAATGGAACATAAGATTCAATGAAGTCATTTTATCTTATGGTTTCAAAATGATCAATGAGGATCATTGTGTTTACCTAAGAAAGGATAAAGGAAAGTTTGTCATTTTACCATTATATGTTGATGATATGCTAATAGCTGGAAGTGACCTAAAGATTGTGATTGATGCCAAGTCTTGGATTTCATCACAATTTGACATAATAGACATGGGAGAAGCTGAGTATATCTTAGGAGTACGGATCATTCGTGATTGATCAAAAAGACTTTTGGGTTTGTCCCAAGAAGCTTATATCACTAAGATACTATAGCACTTCAATATGTTTGATTGCAACGTTGAACAAACACCTACAGCGAAAGGTGTTGTTCTGAGAAAAAGTATGTCTCCCAAGACTCCTGAAGAGATAGCCGAGATGAAGAAAAAACCATATGCTAGTGCCATTAGTAGTTTGATGTACACTATGTTGTGTACTCGTCCTGATATAAGCTATGCTGTTGGCTTAGTTAGTCGTTTCCAGTCAAACCCAGGATCGAGACACTGGAAAGTAGTGAAAAGGATCAAAGCTGAGCCAGAAGGGCTCTACAAATGCATATTGGGCAAGGGACCTTGATAATAGAAAATTCATATCTAGCTATGCCTTCTTGCTGAATGGTGGCGCCATCTCATGGAACAGCAAGAAATAAGCTTGTGTAGCGCTGTTAAAATAGGCTTGTGTAGCCCTGTTAAAACAGACTTATGTAGTGCTGTTGACAATGAAAGCTGAGTATGTGGTTCGTGCAGTTGTTGCACAAGAAGTTATCTGGTTAAGAAGGTTCTTGATGCATTTGAGGATTACTGACGACAGTGGGAATCCTGTTACAGTGTACTGTGATAATTAAGCTACTATAGCTTTTTCTAAGGATCTCGAATATCACAGTCAAGGCAAGCATAAGGGATATTATTGACAAGAAAAAAATAATTCTTGAGTATATCTCTATACGTGTTATGTTTGCAGATCCTTTTACTAAGCCATTGACTAAAGAGTCATTTCAAGGACATGTGCAAGGACATGTGAAGTCTTTGGGACTTCGAAAAATATAACACAATTGGTTATATATGAAATGCCAGATCTATTCAGTGTGAATGTATTTGTTACATTTAGATAAAAGTCTCGATGAGCATATTGGCAGGCTGAGGTTGGTCCACTCACATAGACAATTGTCTCTATTTGTTGAGTATAAATAGAGGTAAGACTATTACTTATGAGACAACTTATATAGTTGTGAATAGAGACATACTCATAAGTTGATGTCGCCTTGATTTTTGTATCAAAATGAGATCCTTTATGTAATGATTGAAGCAAATGCACCCACCATTTACTAAACCTGTTTAAGGCCAGATTGGAATTCATTAGTTGAATTCAGATTTGACGTTAGGTATGTCTAGATCGAAATCTGTACGATGTTAAATATTTGAGAAAAACATGCACTCTTTTTGGTAAAGAGAAAAACATCGTAGCATGTGATTCATACCACATGTGCTATAGCGACAATAAGGGTAGTAGAAGAATGGATCCCTGCTTCTCTACTATGTGAGACCCTTGAGGTTATAAGTTAATCTCAATCTTATCCTAAGTGACTATTTAGCTGTCTACTTGAAGTTTTAATCAGTGTTTGCTACTTTAGTGTGTGTCCTATTGACTATGGATGATTTCGTCTATGGAGCATGACTAGGAAAGCGACTGATTAGAATGAATAGATTCTAGTTGAAAAAGAAGATTAAAATTGATTTACATCTGTAGTACTTATTCACTGGTCGACCAGTTACATTTTTTTGTTAAGTACTTGAAAATGTAATTGTGAATAAATGTATTGATTTGAGATGTTGAACATGTTCTTGACATAGTTGTCATATGAGGGATTAGAGATGTTCATATTGATGTAAATATTTAATCTGGGGTAAAGGAAAGTTATTGATGTCTCTGATTCGTTCTATAGAGCAACTAAGTTAAGTGTAACAACTTTCTTAGCATTAATTGCTCAGTGTGCTTGCTGTCGCACGAACTATTTTCCCTAGAGTATGAATTAAATGTTCTTATATGGTCTTTGTGACTTTCTTACATGGTCTATGTGACTAGATGACCTATATGGATTGACTTGGACGAGTGGGAGATGTTGGAGTTATAGAAAATGAAGAGGCACCCCGTCTTCTTCATCTTCCAACTCATTCATATTCCTCCATTAGTGGAGGAATATGAAGAGACCTCTCATCCCCTATAAGTATTGCTTCCAAGGCAAAGGGGAGAAGAGAAGAGACAAGATGAGAAGAGAAAGGACACGCTATGTGTGTGCGTCCAAGCCAATGGAGATCGTACGAGACAAGCTATGTGCAAGGTCTGTGCGAGGTCAAAGAGAAAGGGTTCGTCTCGTGTGTATAAGGTCATTGTGTAAGGTTCGTCCGGGTGCACATGACGAAGAAGGGGTTATTGAGAAGAACATTCAAGATTGGTTCGTCCAATTACAGGAAAGGGATTTGGTTTGTGAACTTATGAAGAGCTTTTCGATTCATTCGTGATCATTCTTTGGATGGCAAACTCTTCCGGTTTCTTCTCCAAGAGCAGATCACTGTAAGTGTTTAGATTTATAGAATTTGTTTCTGTCGTTCATGCTTTAGAAATATCAACATGAAGATAATTTAGATAACTCTGAAATCAAATTTGAAAATCTTTTAGATAACTCTGAATTCAAATATGAAATTCTTAAGGATAATTCTGAATTCATATTTGAAAATCTTAAAGATAATTCTAAAAATTGTGAGATCAATTCTGAAAATGTAGAATATATTTTTGAGGATAACTTTGAAGATATTGAAAATGAAATTCTTTTAGATGGTAACTTAATTATAGATAATGTTGAAGATTATTACAAAATATTAACTAGTGGCCCAAATTACTCCACCTACCTTGAGGATATTGAAAGATGTAATTTTGAGGATGAGGAGGAAAAGGAATTATCTGAGATCAAGGGTATAGTTAATAAAGTTCACAAAGATTCAAATAAATCAGAATTATTAGAAAAAATTAAAAAGATAAATAAAGAAGAAATAGTAAAGGAATCAGAAATTTTTGAAATAATGAAAATGATGAAGCTAAACACACAATTATTAACTAACCCAAAAATGTTGAAATTTAAATCAAATTAAATCTTAACAATTTTTACCTTATTTATTTCAATCCTAAATAATCCTTAATTAACTTAATCTTAATTCTTATTTAATTTAACTTTAATAAATTCAAGTTAAATTAATTGTTAATTAATTCAAAATTCAATTAATCTTTAATTAATTTTAATTCAATTAATCCTTAATTAATTATAATTCAATTGATCCGTAATTAATTTTAATTTGATTAATCCTTAATTAATTTTAATTCAATTAATCTTTATTAATTCAAGTTCAATTAATCCTTAATTAATTCAAATTCAATTAATCCTTAATTAATTCAAATTCAATTAATTCCTAATTAATTCAATTAACCCTTAATTTAATAACTTCGATTAATTCAACCTCAATTATTTCTTAATTTCAATTAAGTCTTAAATAATTCAACTTCAATTGACTTTACGTAATTCTTAATTAAATCAACCTTAATTAATTCTGAATTTAGATCCAATTAATTCTTAAGTAACTTAAACTCGAATTAAATAAAATCTTACCAAAATCGCAACAATTAATTTAATAAAATTAAATATGTCAAAGTGGGCTGGCATATTCACGGGTTCACACGACATGTATCAAATCGGGAATTTGATACATCTTTGGAAACTTAATTAAATATTTTGGCTTGTTTGAATCATGCATTAATGCCATGAACATGGATCTGTTATTTGTTTAAAATTTATGTCATGTCATTCATGTTTAATTTTATCCATGATTTAGAACGGCTACAGGAAAAAGAATAGTTGAAACTTGAACAACCTAGTATTAGGTGGAGGTGAGATAATAGTACGTTAGGGAAGCCCTTCTAATAAGGTCAAGTATATTCTACTTGGTCTATTTAGTCTGGTGGAACTAGCCGAAGCTACCGATCCAAAACCTAAGCTAGTTAGAACAAAATTTTTCAAGAAGTAATTTGAAAATGAATTTTCGATAAAAGGCTTTGTCAAGGAAAGAGTTGATGATCCAATAAGGCTACGACCAAAGAAGGCGTCTGTGCCTCGCCAAGACCTGGAAGCCGATTACCGAAAATCAAATTCACTTTACTATTTGATAAATTTGAATCTAACACAAGTTTCAATTAAATCATAGATTTAACAATGAATTAAGAAAAATGATTCAAGCATCTCACAGTGCACCCATAAGGCAACCATACTTGTTGTATTGAGACATCTAAAATGGGTGAGATGTTAAGGACTAATAAATTGAAGAATATTTTTCAAAACTATTTTCAAAACTCTTAGAATATTCTTTTAAAAATATATTTTCAAAGTAGTGCTTTAACATAATAATGTTTTTATGCATTTCATGCTTGTCTGATTACCAATATAGTATATGTCTTCAAAAATTATATCTTTTTGAAAAATTGTTTGACTCACACAATAAGACACAAGCCTCCTAGGACAACAATAAAATTCCTTAAGGCCCTTAGATAGAGTCAAATGGTGTCGGGTATAGGAGGAGTGTTCTTATTCTTTTGAAATGTTTTCGAAAACTGTACTTTAAACATTACTATCATTAGAAAATATTTTTCAAAAACTGTGCTTTAAACTACTATCACTTGTGATTCCGAAAACTGTGTTCTTATTGTTATGCTTTAAAAAGTTATTCTCATTCCAAGTTAAGTTTTCTAAAACCTTATCTTTTGAAAAATTACCAACTTATCATTCAAAGCTGTTCTTTTGATTTTGATAAACCCTAAAGATACAGAGGAGGCATACTTAATGATTTACAAGGACTTCGAGGATGTGTCAAATTTAGGGGGAGTTTAAATCAAAAAGAAGTTATTTCTAACAAGTATTATCTTTGACAATTACTTTTTGGAATTATTAGATAATTCTTTTGGTCTAAACCAAACCCTAAGGACTCAGAGGAAGAGTACTTGTGGTCAACAAGCTTTCTAGTGTTGGATCGATAGAATACGATAGAGGGGGGGGGGTGAATATCGTAAAATTGTTTCGGATTATAAAATTAGAGAATGCACAGCGGAAATTAAAACGACAAACGCGAACACAAGATTTTCTACTTGGTTCGGAGTCGCGGTCGGCTCCTACTCCAAGGCCCACGGTCCTTGACCGTTTACTGCGGGCAATTCTATAAGGCACAAAGTTTTACAGCAAGTCGTATAGTATTAATGTAGTAAAAACAAAAAACTAACTCTTCGTTACCGATGCCCGGTGTAGATCGTTCTTCAGTGCGTAGTGTAACGCCCCAAATTTTCCACTCTAGCGTAGTAATAATGGAACATGTGGCCAAGAATAATATTATGAATTTAGGGGGAAAAGTTGCGAATAAAGAAATGTTAGACATTATCTTGACACGTAGTGGATGTTTGATAATTATGTTTATATGCTACATTAATATTATGCTTGACATCATGCACATGAATGAATGAATAATGATATAAATATGCATGTATATGAATTAAATAAGTAGCATTCTCTAGGTGGGCTTTGGTTATGCGGGCTTGGGAAAAAAAAGAAATAATTAAAGGAAGAGAAAGCAAAAAGAAGAGGGGGTGCCAAGGATTGAACCTTGGACCTCAAAGGAAAGCAAAGCCTTAAGAATATTCATGTGACCAAGTCACCTAGCAAGGGAGTGCTATTATAAGAGGATGGGGAATTGTAGATAAGTGGGAAAGAAGATGAAGAGACACAAAGAAGATGAAGAGACACCATTAAAGAGGTGCTTGCCTCTTTACTCATCATAAAAGGCCATGAAGAGGAGGAAATGCCTAATGCATTTCGACCAAGAAACCTTCCCCTTTTCTCTCCACCAAACTCTTCTCCTTTCTCCTCTTCCTCACCGAAATCCTTAGTCCCCTTGCTACCATTTTCAAGTCCTTCACCTCCTAGAGAAAACCGGACCAAAAGAAGAGAAGAACAAGATGAGTGCTAGAGTTTAAGAGGTCTTTTCTTCTCCAAAATTTGGAGATCTTTTGGGAACATAAGAACAAGTGGTAAGACTCCCTCACCTACAACATAATGGCTTTTTATGTGTTTTTTATGATTTTTATGTTGCTTGTGATGTTGGGTGAAAGAAAATGGAAGAAATCCTTGAGGGAAGTTTTGGCCATAAAGGGGTACCCCCTTTTCTATGTCCAAAAACTTAAAGGAAGAGTTCATGAAATTGTTACTACCTTTTTGTAATGAATATATGATGGATACATGGTGTTTGAATGCCCTCCATGATGAAAAGGACTTGGAAGAATTCGGCCAAGTCATGAAATGGATAAATGTTGATGCATGAAGTAGACTATTGTCCTAATGATTGTTTCCTTGCTATATAAATGTTTTAGGCCACGAAATTTTGTGGAATCTATGCTAAGGGACTGCTGTAACATTCAGCCAAGGGACCTTAAATTATGCCTTAAAACAGATTTTTATAGACCTTCATGAAGTTATGGTTAAATCAAGTGATATGTATGTGATTGAGTGTTTTATTTCATGATGGAAATAATTTATACCTTAGGGTCAGTACCTTATCTAAGTTGTTTGAGCCTAAACTCATGCTTTATTCTATGTATTGATGTTTAGAAAAATGTTACATGTACCCATATGCATGATAATCCAAGTAGAACTCTAGATTATACACCTAGACTAGTGTTTGGTGAAGTACAAGCTACTTTTGCACTTGTGAATGAATTCTTATGAAAAATATGCTTTTATTCCCATGTTAGGTGAATGATTATGCTATGAAATCCCTACTGTGAGTTTCAACAAATTACAAGAATAGGGGTTAAGAATAGGTTCGAGTACAAAGCATGCCCCTAAACTAGTGTTTAATGAAGCCTAGACTACCTTTATGCTTGTATATGACCTTAATGGTAAAATATGTTTTTGTTTACATGTTATATGAACTTTTATACCATGTTATACATACTGTGAATTTTGGACAATTACTAGAATAAAGGCTAAGAATAAGTTCAAGTACAATTCATGCACCTAAACTAGTGTTTAGTGAAGTCTAGACTACCAGTGTACTTGTAAATGACCTCTTATGTAATGCATGTTTTTATTTCCATGATTATATGACTCTTATGCTACGATATCCTTGCTATGAAGTTTCGGCCAGCATGTATTAAGATGAGAAAAGAAAGATTAAACTAACATATTGCATTAATTAAGACAAGCATGCTATAAGTATGATGTATTGATGAAACTAGCATGATGGTTGCTTCACTTACATGTGTTAAAAGAAAGGTCCTTCCATGTCTTGCTATTTATGCTAATGATTATGCCATGAAAGTATGCCTATGTTTATGAATGATTGAATGCTTATAGTACATGCAATATGAAAGAAAGAAAGAATGCATGTTCTATATATGAAAGTATGCTTATGATTATGAATGATTGAATGTCTATAGTACATGCAATACGAAAGAAAGAAAGAAAGAAAGGAATGCATGTTCGATATGAAAGAAAGAAAGAAAAGAAAAGAATGCATATATGTATTTTACTTTAAAGAATGGCTTGTACCGGGTCTTGAAAAAGATCCACGGTTCTGGACTACCGAAGCTGTCCCTAGGCTGAAAGATAGTAAGCCTTGAATATAGACCCCTGTAGGTCGGGATTAGCTACCTCGCATCCTACATAGGGGTATGCGCGCAAAAGAAAGAATGGGTACAAAGCCGGGGACCCCAAAGAAGATGATGTATATGATTTTAAAGTATTATTTAGTATGTTTTCCAAAGAGCATCCTAATGTTTTGAAATGCACATGTTCTATGTTTATATGTCTTCATGTATCTTATGTGCCTTATGAATTTTATGCTATCCATGAAATGTTATATGTTTTAAAATGCATGCGATGTACGGATTTAGTGAGTAGGAAAGAGCTTACTAAGTTTTATACTTATAGTTTGGTTGCTTATGTTCCAGATCAACATAGAAATTTCTAAAGAAAGGGAAGCTGCAGGAAGGGCTAATGTGTGTGGTGGTGACTTGACTGATCGATCCACTTTAGTGCTATCTATAGACTTAGTTCTTATTTCTAATAAGACATATGTTGCTACTTTATGCATGATACTTGCTAGTTCTTTTAGAGTCTATTTAAGTATGGATGCTATTAGATGTTATATGACGTTATCTCTTCCTTATCGTTGCATATGCTTTTAGTTATGTTTCATTTCCGCTGCAATGTGAGATTCATACGCAATGATATAAGTAAGTAAGGAAAAAAAAGGTTAAAGGTAACGCCGCCGCCTAACGGTAAGGGGCGGGCGTTACACGTAGGGTCGTCCTCGGCGCTAGAACCTCGAGATCAGACGTTTCCGGAGCAGAGCGCTTGAGCAAAGAGTATTGAGGTGTTCAAAAATTATGTTCAGAAGCCTTGGAGGTCGAGCCCCTTTTATAGTGCACCAGGGGGCGCTCTCCACGTGTCTCTCGATCCGCAAACCTTCATCCGGAACTCGGTCAACCCTTATCCCTCCAGGATCGGGCTCGAGGTTTGACGGGGGCGCCCGGGACACAGGGGGCGCCCTACTTGACTCAGTCTTGCTGGCTTCTCGGCTTCAATCCAATTGCTTCGTTGGCTTAGACCCAGGGTGCCCGAGGCATCCGAGGCGCCCAGGAGCATGGGGGCGCCTGGCCCAGTGAGCTTCCGAAGCGTTTTCTTGCTCAACTCTTGTTTGGCTTTGACCTTGGGCGCCCGGGACCTCCCGGGCACCCGACCCAGTTGCTGCCCCTCTCCTTTGGGGCGTTCTGAGCTGCAGAAACTCGTTCCTTCGGTCCTGCATCCAGGGTTAGTACCAAACAAAACAAAGCAAGAATGTTAGTGAATTTTACAGCCGTAGCTGTCTTGGTTCTGACTTTGGGTCTCCAAAATGGAACCCTAGGTCGAACCGACGCCTACTGTTCCCTTGACGGGGAACGCGTCCTCACCTACTCCTCTCAGGAGAATTTACCTGTTGCCAACCGGCTCCTCCGGTTTGACTTTTGCCCATTAGTCCTTTGCCAGGTGCCTGGCAGCCCTTCGCCAGGTCTTGGGTACCAAGCAGTCCTTCGCCCGGTGCCTAGCAGTCCTTCGCCAGGTCTTCGGTACCAAGCAGTCCTTTGCCAGGTGCCTAGCAGTCCTTCTCTAGGTCTTAGACTCCTAGCTGCTCTTCTCCAGGTGCCCAGCAGCCCTTCGCCAGGTCTTAGGGTTTCGATGCCTAACATCCCTTCGCTAGGTGCCTAGCAGTCCTTCGCTAGGACTTCAATCTGCGCACTCAAGTAACATATTAGATAAAAATAACATCTTAACTTTTGAACCCTTTGCCATTATCAAAACAAAGGTTCGACTTGGGTGCTATCTGCACCAACAATCTCTCCCTTTTTGATTTATGGCTACCCGGTTCAAAAAGTTAAGTTAATAACAAACAGGTGAAATACCAGTTTAGTTTCCTCCCCTGGAAGGAATCTCCCCCTAGGGTTTTCAAAGGTTTGTGGGGTTTGAAAAATTTCTAAGTCTAAAGATGGAATTTCTTTTTTAACACTTAGAATATTTTTCAAAAGAAGTTTTTAGAAAACATTTTCCAACAAAACATTTTGGCTGGGCACTTGGAGAATTTATATTTAGAAATTTTACACTTTAGAGAAATTTTCAAGTCAATAACTTAGTAGAAATTTTCTAAACATCTTCTAAAGTTTTTATTACTAAAGGAATTTTTGAGTAAAAAAAATTTCAATCTCTTTAGTACTTTAGAAACTTTTTACTTATAAACTTTTCTATTTAAGATAAGTACTTAGAAAAAGTTTTGAACATAGCCTAAGTTTAAGTACTTAGAAACACTTTTGAAAATAGCTAGGGTCAAGTACTTAACACCAATTTTGAAAAAAATAGTTTTGAAGGCAACTTAGATTAAGTACTTTTTTTTGAGGAAAGGATAATGTTTTTGAAATTTTAAATTAAGTACTTAAAGATAGTTTTGAAAAAAAAACAATTTTGAAGGCAACTCAAAACAGTTTTGAAGGCAACTTAGATTAAGTACTTTTTGAAGAAAGGATAACGAAAATTTTGAATTTTGAAAATTTTTTTAAACCTTCTCTCCTTTCCAATCTCTCCCCATTTGCCATATATCAAAAAACAAAGTAATATAGCAAAAATTGCATAGGAATATAGCTAAAGAATAATGTGTTGTACTGAACCAATTCAAGGTATAAATTTGGACCAAATCAATTTGAATTATTTCGCTCGGGTCCTGTCTAACCCAATTAGTTACTTACAACCTGTTATAAATAGTAGTTTTCGCTAGGGTTAGTCAAGTTAAGTGTTTTGTTCAAGTTAGATTTTCTAAACTTGACACTTAACCTGATTACTGTTTAATTTATATTTAGTGCCCCAATTACTGCAGATGTACTGACTTAAAGCATCTTGAATTAAGGCAAAGACCTAAGCATCTCAACTCATTCTAGGTAATCAATCAAAAGTACCCTAATATGCTTGTGAGATGCTGGCTTCTAGATCTATAGGTGCATGCAGTTTCTAGGGTTAGGGCCTAGGCTAAGTCCATTTTCGAAGAAAAAACCCTAGTTTTGAATTGGGTAGTTTTAATAAAAACTAAGTCGAAAAATTGATTTTAAAATTACAATAAAGATTTTGAAAATCAAGTAAAGCAGTTTTTAAAAACAGAAGTAGAGTAAACCTATTCTACCAAGCATAACCCTAGATAATGATAAGATAATCAAGAAAAGCAAATAGTTAACTCCATAAGTCAGTTGGTCAAAAGAGAGAACCAGCACAGTCATACCACAGTCAAATACAAGTCAACCCTACTGAGTAGGGGCAGTCAAACAGTCACTAGTACAATGCTAATCTAATCTAGGAGGAGGGACCGGGACGATCGGATGAGTCTGGCTACCAGGATCGAAATAGCGACATCATCTCGTAATATCGTGCGTCGCTGGTCTCTCGATCGGCTCGGCGAGCATCCATATACTCAGCGTGATTAGCTTCTACTTCCTCCCTCAAACTGTGTACCTCGGTCCGAAGTAGAACTAGCGTCTCGGTAGTCATCGGAGGTGGGGGCTCGTCCATCTGCTGTCGAATCTTGACCGCTAGATCTGCGACATCAACCTCAATCTCCTCATCTGAGTCGATCTGGGGTCCGGCTCGCTGACGTCTCCATGATAAAACCCCGGTATTCGAGACCTCTATTCCCGCTAGGGAGAAGTTCCTAAAACCTATCTCATCAAATTCAGTCATCGCGGTCGTCTCTCCATCGGTGATGTTACGACCGTGATGATGAAGAATGGAGGTGATGATGTGGCAGAAAGGGGTGCATACCCGCCCCTGAGTGGTAACACTGGACGCATATAGAATCGTGTGGAACATATGGAGTCTAATGTCGATATCAAGATGATGGATCAATGCGTATAAAAGGAAGGTATGAAACGGTCGCATGGTCGCGACGTCCCTAGTGGATAATGGTAGAATGCAGCGAACTAGAACTCTATAAAGAGCGTAGTCCTGGACCTGAAGGTCAACAGACTGAAATTGTCTGGCCAAAGGGTTTCTAGCATCCCTAGAAGTAGGAGTATAGAGTGTCTAGGTCGATGTGAGAATAAGGAGCATCAAAAGGAGGATCTCGAGGAGGATAGCAGCAAAAGGTGGACCGAGAGAGTCGTAGTCCAAGAAATCGGTTGAGCAACGAAGGTGTGATTGTCAAGGGCATCCCTTGAACGGTGGTGACAAATATAAGATCATTCTGTCTAACTATGTTGTTATAGAATTCTGCACATAAGGTTGTGTTAATTGGATGAGTGCATAATACAAGGTTGTCTAGTTGGTAAAAGTTGATGACATTCATGGCCAATGAACAAGATTGAGTGAAGAATTGCCTATTTAGGTAACTCGTTTTTATAGGTTTATATGTTGTTCGAGCAAATTTATTGCAAAGTTCCAAGGTTGGGAACCTAGGGTCGGGGCTAGGTTCGGTACCGGGGTTTGATTGGTTTGCTTGGTGTTTTCTAAGATAAGAATCATGTGTTTAAAAGAAAGGAATTAAGAAAAATAATTTTAAATGAGTAAGAAAAATCATACCGAGTAGCCGTTCGGGGAGGCATGGTCGAGGTTGAGGGAGCAAGAAGGTCACTCGGGGGTGTTAGGTCGCCTTGGAAGGAGAAGAGTTGGAGAAGAGAGGTGTTTTGGGTGTGGCAAAATGAAGAGCTTTCGGGTGGTTTATATAGTAGTGTTAGCTAGGGCGCCCAGGAGGTCCCGGGCGCCCGGGACAGATGGTTACTGCTTTTAGCAGTGACCTTCTGTTGGACGGGGGCGCCCGTGATGGCCCGGGTGCCCAAAGTCAGAACAAAACTGCCACATGCAGCTTTTGCTGTCTTGACCATGTCCTTGGGGGCGCCCGTGATGACCCGGGCGCCCTGGTTAGGTAGACATGGCAGTTTTTTGCCTCGAACGAAGTGAAAGAGGGGGGGGGGAGGGCGCCCGAGGACTCATGGGCGCCCGACCTGGGTAGGAATTGACAACTTTGATGCGTTGTTGACCAGTTTGACCATGGTTTAATTATTTTGACCATGGTTTGCCTATTTTGACCATGGTTTGACTACTTTGACCATGGGTTGACTAGTATTAAACCAAGCAATAATTAGGTCAACTCTGTTCTAAACTACCGGATTTAATGTTTGTATTAAACAACAGTACAGTGATCAAATGAATTTTAGTTAAGTTAATTTTCACCATCTCACCCATTCTAGAGTTGTCAATCATGTTTGTCTTAAGGGTTTATGTGAGACAAGTTTTGAATAGATAGAATTATTTTAAAAAATCATGATTTATTTTAAAAAAGTTAAATTAATTTTGAAAACAATTGTTTTGAATTTATTTTGAATAAGTGTGTTTGAATCTACAATTGACTGAAAATTTGTGTTAGATTTGAATTTGACAAAGAATAATTTGAATTTGAATTTCAAAAATTGGCTTCTAGGTCTTGGCGAGACACTAGGCCTTCTTTGGCCATAGCCTTATTGGATCATCAACCCTTTCCTTGACAAAGCCTTTTAATGAAATTTCATTTTCAAAATTACTTTTTGAAAAATTCTGGTCTAACTAGTTTGGGTCTTGGATCAGTAGCTTCGGCTAGTTTCACCAGTCTAAAAAGACCAAGTAGAGTATATTTGACCTTATTAGAAGAGGCTTCCCTAACGTACTATCATCTCACCGCCACCCAATACTAGGTTGTTCAAATTTCAGTTAATTGGTTCAATCCTTAAACTAACCAGTCCTAAATCTAAGCATGGTAAATTGCAGAAAATAAATAAACAAGCAATCATGCAATTTAAAACTAAAATAGAAATTTATCTAACTATGAAAATTGTTTTTAATTTGGCTCCCCCTGCACTAAAGCCACGATAATGGTTCGACAAGATGTGAATTTTGTCCTTGGGGATCCAATACTGATTTGATCCAGTTTATTTGTTCAGGCACAGTTTGGGTATCCATGCCTGAATTTTAGGTCTAGACTGATTCAGTACAGCATAGTATGACCTTTGTCTAGACTTGGTTTGATAGCCTATCCCGGATCGATTTAGAACCGACTTCTATTTTCCAAGGATCATGTCAAGACCCTTGGAAGCAGAAGTGAATCATTCTAAGGCTGCTCTAAGGTCCTTGACTTGAGTTTTCAAGGAGGAGTTCTCTTTCTCAAGTTTATCAACTTGAGTAGAGGTTCCTTCTTAAACCTTCTCAGTTAAGGATCTAGAGTCGGCTCCCTCTTTCAGGAGTTTTACTTCATATCGGAGAGATTCGACTCGGATTTTGGCTTTCACCAAGTCTCGAGAAAGATAGGCAATTAATTCAGTTAATTGATTTCTAGAAAATCCACTTACAGTGATTTCGCCATCCTCTGAAAACGTGAGTTTGTCGTCGTCCGATTCCGATTCTGACTCGGTCTCGATTTCTTCCGAGGCTGTCAGAGCGAGCAGGTTTGACTGTGGGGCCTCTCCTTCTTCTTTGGAGGAGGACTCATCCCACGTTGCCGGAAGGGCTTTCTTCTTTCTTGTCTTCTTTATTTCTTTCAGATTGGGGCATTTCGTCTTGTAGTGACCCTTCTTTTTGCATTCGTAACAGGTCACATTTGGTTTGTTCTTCTCATTTGAAGGTTCAGCTGGTTCTTCCTTTCTTCGGGTGGCTTTCCTTCTGTTGGTTTGGTTTTTTAGTTCTTTGTAGTAGTCCCGAGCTAGCCGAACCAGCTTAGGTCGATCTCCTTCGCTTTCTTCTGAGTCTGAGTCTGAATCAGACTCGGGTGCAGGTTGAGGCTTTTTCTTGGTTATCTTTCCAGTTTTACCTGCAACAAAAGCAATGCCTTTCTCGGCCAGATTGCAGTTAGTTTGTTCATGTAATTCGAGTTCAGAAAATAATTCATCTAGTTTAATTTTAGATAAATCTCTTGAATCTTTGTACGCATCTACCATAGACGCCCACAAAGTATTTCTAGGGAAGGCGTTAAGAGCATACCTGATCAGGTCACGGTTCTCTACCTTGTGACCGATGGTGTGTAGACCATTCATCAGCTCCTGAATTCTGGCATGGAGCTGAGCTGCTGATTCGCTGTCGTTCATCTTGATGGTATACAGCTTGTTCAGTAGTAGGTCCCTCTTGCTGATCCGGGTGTCGGAGGTTCCTTCGTGCAACTCAATTAGCTTACCCCAGAGTTCTTTTGCACTGTTGAATGGACCTACTCGGTTCAGCTCCTCTTTGGTTGGGCCGCATTGAAGTGTTTGAGTTGCTTTGGCATCAGCTTCAATTTTCCTTTTTAGGGCGGTATCCCATTTGGTGTAGGATTGTGGCACTCCGTCAGCATTTTTAGGGATGCCCAGACCAGATTGGATTATTATCCACATGTCCACCTGAGTTTTCAGGTGGACTTCCATCCGACTTTTCCAGTAGGAGATGTCCTCCCCACTGAAAAGCGATGGTCTGGCGGTACTGAAGCCTTCTTGCATGGCCATTTAGGAGTTATTTCTGGAAAGAGAACGAAAAGAAAAAAAATGTCCCAAGGCTTGGTTTTGGATTAGCAGTGCGGGAAAAAGATAAAACAATTTTATCGAGTGGTTTTGCACCAACCTCGATCAACGATAAAAATTCGATTAAAAAAAATATTTCATAAAAATTCGAAAAACTCTCAAATTGGTGGTTGCACCAAATTTGAGCTTCCCCGCTCTGATACCACTTGTTGTATCGATAGAATACGATAGAAGGGGGGGGGGTGAATATCGTAAAACTATTTTAGATTATAAAATTAGAGAATGCACAGCGGAAATTAAAACAACAAACGCGAACACAAGATTTTTTACTTGGTTCGGAGTTGCGGTCGGCTCCTACTCCAAGGCCCACGGTCCTTGACGGTTTACTGCGGGCAATTCTATAAGGCACAAAGTTTTACAGAAAGTCGTACAGTATTAATTAATGTAGTAAAAACAAAAATCTAACACTTCGTTACCGACGCCCGGTGTAGATTGTTCATCGGTGCGTAGGGTCGTCATCGGCTCTAGAATCTCGAGATCAGAAGTTTCCGGAGCAGAGCGCTTGAGCGAAGAGTATTGAGGCGTTCAAAAATTGTGTTCAGAAGCCTTGGGGGTCGAGCCCCTTTTATAGTGCACCTGGGGGCGCCCGGGACGCTGGGGGCGCCCTCCACGTGTCTCTTGATCCGCAAACCTTCATCCGGAACTCGGCAGCCCTTATCCCTCCAGGATCGGGCTCGAGGTTTGACGGGGGCGCCTGGGACACAGGGGGAGCCCTGCTTGACTCAGTCTTACTGGCTTCTCGGCTTCAATCCAATTGCTTCGTTGGCTTAGACCCAGGGCGCCCGAGGCATCCGGGGCGCCCGGGAGCATGGGGGCGCCTGGCCCAGTGAGCTTCCGAAGCGTTTTCTTGCTCAACTCTTGTTTGGTTTTGACCTTGGGCGCCCAGGACCTCCCGGGTGCCCGACCCAGCTGCTGCCCCTCTCCTTTGGGGCGTTCTGAGCTGCAGAAACTCATTCCTTCGGTCCAGCATCCAGGGTTAGTACCAAACAAAACAAAGCAAGAATGTTAGTGAATTTAACAGCCGTAGTTGTCTTGGTTCTGACTTGGGTCTCCAAAATGGAACCCTAGGTCGAACCGACGCTTACTGTTCCCTCGACGGGGAACGCGCCCTCACCTACTCCTCTTAGGAGAATTTACCTGTTGCCAACCGGCTCCTCCAGTTGGACTTTTGCCCGACAGTCCTTCGCCAGGTGCCTGGCAGCCCTTCGCAAGGTCTTGGGTACCAAGAAGTCCTTCGCCCCGGTGCTTAGCAATCCTTCGCCAGGTCTTCGGTACCAAGCAGTCCTTCGCCTGGTGCCTAGCAGTCATTCGCTAGGTCTTAGACTCCTAGCAGCCCTTCACCAGGTCTTAGGGTTTCGATGCCTAGCAGTCCTTCGCTAGGTGCCTAGCAGTCCTTCGCTAGGACTTCAATCTGCACACTCAAGTAACATGTTAGATAAAAATAATATCTTAACTTTTGAACCCTTTGCCATTATCAAAACCAAGGTTCGACTTGGGTGCTGTCTGCACCAACACCTAGGACTGGGTCAAATTTAGGGGGTGATCAAATTAAAAGAATTATTGAATATTTCTAGGTGATATGTTTTCATGCACGGTATTTTCAAATCCTTCTGAAAACATAAGTAATTTCTGTTGGGGCAATCGACCGCCCTAAGATGAACTGGAGGATTATGGGTTTTGATGTGTGTGGTCAATATGGTTAAGTTAGGATTTATTATTGGACTAATATGTGTTGGTGCAAGTTGTATCAATGATGTTCTCCTTTATGTGTTTTAATGTTTGACAATGTACTTAAGTCAGTAATATGTTGAATAGACAAAGGGGAGCTAAGGAGAAGTAACCTAAGCCTGAGAAAAGTCCTAGTTAAGCTAGGCATGGAAACCCTAAGACCTAGCGAAGGGCCGCTAGGCTCTGGCGAAGGGCTGCCAGAAAGAAAAGACCTAGCAAAGGGCTGCTAGGCACCTGACGAAGGGATGTCAGGGGAACAAGTCCTAGCAACGGGCTGCTAGGCACCTAGCGAAGGGATGCTAGGTATCATAACCAAAAGACCTAGCGAAGGGCTGCTAGGCACCTAGTGAAGGGCTGCTAGGTATCGTAACCCTAAGACCTAGCGAAGGGCTGCTAGGCACCTAGTGAAGGACTACTAGGCATAGAAGACCTAGCGAAGGGCTGCTAGGCACCTGGCGAAGGGCTGCTGGGGAATAAAGTCTTGGTCCAAGGGACTGAGCAACTTAGCTGAGCGATGACTAAGGACAGGAGTAGAGACGGGTCAGGGTTTGGGCGTCTCGAGGTCCGGGAGTATCGGAAGCTAAGTAAAAGTCCACCTGAAGGACTGGGTGGCAACCGTCTCCTGAAAGGAGTAGGTGAAGGGCGTGTTCTCGGGGGTGGGAACTCGTGCCGGTTCGACCTAGGGTTTTGTGCAAATCCGAAGTCAGAACCATGTCCTTAGGCTTCATTTTTCATGCATGTATGCTTTGTGTTTGTGTATCTTGCAGGTAACAAGAACTGGAGACAAAGCAAGCCTTGCAGTGTTAATTCAGGGTGCTGCCCCTGTGTTGGGGGCGCCCCCAGCAAGGGGGGCGCCCCCCAGTCAGTGCTAAACAGGGAGCTAAGAGAGCAGCTTCGTGATGCAGTCAAAAGGAGTCAACCGGGGCGCCCGGAACATCCGGGGCGCCCGGGTCAACCCTGTTTGTGCTGTTTCGCGTTCTAAATGAAGATAAGCGCTCAGAAGGGCGCCCGGGATGTTCGGGGCGCCCTGGTCAACAGTCATATCTCCCGCGGCGAGGTAGGCGCAAGGATAAGTGTTGACCGAGTCTTCCGGGGCGCCCCCGTCGACCAGGGCGCCCCTAGGAGGGCTATAAAAGGGGCTTCGACCCCTCTTCTTCGAACACACTTCCTAACTGCGAATCTGATCATTCCGACTAACGACAACGTGCTAAAGACGAGGTTCTGCGACCGGGAGGCTCCAGGAGGAAGTGCGCGGCACTTCGGAGGTCCAGATCGGCCGAGCTTCATATTTTATGTTTGGTTTGCAATTAATTTACAGTATTCATTTTCTATATTATTGCTTGTAATATTGCACTGTAAGTCGGGTTTCTCCGCCTCCGGAAATTTCGGAAAGGAGACTATTAGTGGACTCAACGCCGAGTACATAGGCCTTGGACGTACTGACCCTGGGGGGTTGGGAACCAAGTAAATAAACCTGCCGTGTCCCCTGTTTTGCTTTCTCTTATTTTATTTTTATGTTTCCGCTGCACTAACGCTCTGAGTCCAGAAGTCTTACGAAAGATTTACGAAAGTTTTCACGATCGATATTCACCCCCCCCTCTATCGACGGCACCGGTCCTACAATATGTGTACATGAGTGTGCAGGTGTACAGGTACACATGGACTTGGTTGATGTCTTCGGGTCAAGAATTGCATGGAGGCAAACTGGAGGTTTACATGCGCATTCGAGGGACCGATGGATAGCAGGGACGATGAGCCGAGGGATGTGGAGTTCGAGGCGTACGTGAAGGGTGGCATGGAGGCATGTTGGAGACTTGGGTGCGCATCCGAGAGACGAGGGCCGAAGATGAAGAGGGCATGAAGGCAACAGTCGAGGCTGCTGGTGAAGAGTCAACTGGGTTGTGAGGGTCTGAGTATGAGTGTTTGCACTCAGGGGCTAATCCGGGAGGGTTCGAGTGCGGAGTGAAATGTACTCGGGGAGTGTAACCCTAGGCTTAGGTTCGAACCAGTCGACTGCCCCAGGGGCAGTCGACTGGTGTAGTCTGGCAGATTCGAACGTTGTACTATAACGGTCGTATCTGAGTGGGACCAGTCGACTGCCCTAGGGGCAGTCGACTGGTAGCGGCTATTTCAGATTCGAGCCCTATTTAAAGGGGCTCATTTCCTACTTTCTTTTCTTGACGAAACTCGCTTGGGTAAAGTAAGTTAGTAGTCTTTTGTTCCCAGATAGTGTGCAAGGTGTTGTGGCGAGGTTTCTCCACCCACAAGGAGCGATGACGGCTAGCCGGAGGTTATCCGGGGATTGATCCACCGACGGATTCTTGGATTAGTCACCCGTCCAGGGTGGATACCAAGTAAATCTGGTTTATTAGCGTTTGTTTATTGCTGTTAGTTTTATTTTGTTTGTATTTCCGCTATGTAACTAATAACGTAGGTGAAAAGAATTCGAAGAAATGCTATTCACCCCCTTTAGCGTACAGAATCGATCCTACAATTGGTATCAGAGCTAGGACCGCTCTTTATTGGAATAACCACCAAGGGAGCGAAGCAAAGCTAGAGGGAATGATGGAGGATAAGCTAGGGGACGATATAAACTCACCACCAACGTATGATCATGAGGATTTTGATTATTGGAGAGCTAGGATGAAGATGTGGCTCGGCATGGATTGGGAGTGTGTAATGGTGCTAGAGGAACCATTTGAGAACCCTAAGGACAAACATGGAATGAAGCTCCGACCTAGGTATTGGACCAAGGAGCAACAAGAACAAGCAAGGGCCAATGAGAAGGTAATTAGCATTTTAATAAATATTTTGCCTAATAACATTTTGAGTGATGTAGAGAATTATAAAAATGCATATGAGTTGTGGAATAAATTGGAAAAATGTCATGAGAACCCTACACAAACTCAAGGAGTAGAAGAGCCCGAAGAACTAAGCTCAAGTATCCAAGAAGATCAAAGGGAAAAAGAATTATCAAGTGAGGAGGAAGGACTATGTGAAAGAGCATCCACCTCATCCGAAGAAGAAGAAGAAGTATTAACATCAAGGGTTGAGGGGGAGGAGAGACCTTCATCCATACAAGATCAAGAACAAGCTCCAACCTCCACCAAAGACAAGTCAAAGGAACACATTCTATGCTTTGGATGCAATAAAAGGGGACACTACAAGGACAAGTGTTCGCTAGGTAGGAAGGAGATAATCCCTAAACCTGGGTTGATTCAATTTAAATCTAATGTGGGTTGTAGGAAAAGAAAAGAAAAGAAGGACATTAGGTGCTTCACATGCGGGGAGCTAGGGCATTATCATACAAAATGTCCAAGGAAAGGAGAGATTAAAAAGATGGAGCACCTTAGAAGATGGGAGAAAGAAGAAAGGAAAAGGAGCACGCATCAAGGGGGAGCATCAAGGGTAAGGGAGGTAATCTCTAACTCTACTTATGCTTCAAATTCTTCCATGAATGCTCAAAATGCTTGTATGAATGATAGAATTAATAACAATTGCTTGTCCATGCGTGTTTTTGGTTTTAAATATTATGATAGGAATAGAAACACTGTTGCATGCCAAAACATAAAACATTCTATGTTTCATGATACACTTAGGACTACAAAACCTAAGGACCAAGGCATAAATCCTACGAAAGGGAGACACATGCCTAGAAAAATGGGTAGACTTAGAAATGATCAGGTTAGGTCTAATGATCCTAAGGTTAGGAGTTTGGAAAAGGAAAATCAAGTTTTGAAAGCAAAACTTGATAAATTGGAGAAAAACCTAGATAGACTCATTAGGGGGGTCCAAGGAGTCAAGCATGATGCAAAAAGATCAACCTCTTAGAAATTGTAGACCGAGTCTAGGGTACACCCTAGGAAGGCGAACGTTAGCAAAATATCATATTCAACAGTGCCTTATGTTTATAGTAGAGAAAAGATCAAAAATGGCATTGAAAAGACATTTAATGGAAAAGAAAAAGGATTGACCCAGGAAAAGGTCTATAGGGTCAAGATAGTAGTAGTGGAAGGCCAAAAAGCACCGGAGGAGCACCGGTGTGGTCTTGCATTTGTAGAAAAGTTACCTAGGGAGGTAGCTAGGGCTAGGAGCTCAAGGGAGAGCTCTAGAAGCTAAATTGGGATCCATGGTCAATGGATCTCAGGTGGTTTTCTCCTAGGGGACTAGATGGTCTATAAAGTGTGCCAATGAGTTTGAAAGGCTAAGGTTAACCTAACTCATAGAGAATTGGCACGCTAAAGGGAGAATTATGGAGTAAAAGATTGAAAATTGGATTATAATTGAGAGAAAATGGTTGTAACATGGGAATACCATGTAACTTGATGCTAGTAATGTACTATGAATGAATATGGGATGAAGCATCAAGAAGAGGTTCAAATTAGAACTTTGAGTTGAGTTTAAATGGTCAAATTTAGATAGTTTGGAGAAATATATCAATCTTGGGTTTCGGGATAGTTTTGGTTGAAGTTATATTTTTCCCGGGTAGACATAGGATCTACAAATCTCTCCATGAAATTTCAGATTTTTTGGAGATTTGTGGAATTAGTTAGACATTTCTGAATTTGGAATTGGGAGACTGGTTTTTCTGTATCAGTCGACTGCCCTCATGGCAGTCGACTGGTGCTAGAGCGAGAAAGGGTTTGTATGGTTTACCAGTCAACTGCCCCAGGGGCAGTCGACTGGTCCTAGAGTGAGAAACCCTCTGTGTGTTTTCGCAGTCGACTGACCTCCTGGCAGTCGACTGGTATGCGAGATTTTATAAGGGTCAGATCGCGCGGGGATAACCAAAATCTAGGGTTTTGGCGTGACCTCCCCGGCGATTTCTTCCTCCTCTCGACTCCTCTCTCGTTTCTAAGCCCTTCCAAGCCTTAAAAACTCCTCCTTAGCACTCTCCTGCCATCGATCTACAACCTAGAAGTTGTGAGTCTTCTCCTTCTAGCGGATTCTCCTCTCATTACTATCATGAAAAGATTGGGAAAGAGATAATCCTTTGAACCAGTTTGTTTTCCTATTTAGAATATGATTTGGAACTAATGTATCAATTTTTTTTTGCATGTTTTCTTTTGTTTCTCTTATTTTTGGGGATGGGTTGGTATACATGCATGTGTATCTCATAAATAGTTTGGCGTCTAAAAGGCCCCGAGGTGAGGGATCATCTCAAAAAGGTCGAGTAGAATCCGGGGCATTTAGATTTCGATCCGTAGAGTGTAGGAAGAGGTTTGATGGTAATGAGTTCACTGTAATGAACTGTGGATACATCAATAAAGCTTACTTCCAAGACAAGTCTCCTCAAATCATTGAAATGATCAAGCATTTTAGGTTAGACAAATTGGTTTATTGTCAACATGACATCAACACTGATTTATGTAAGGAGTTTTATGCCAATCTGACCTGCATTGACTCTGATCATAATCTTTATGAGTCCATGGTGGTCGGGGTCACCATTCCTTTCTCACCCATGGTTCTAGCTGGATTCTTAGAGTGTAGGGCATCAGATAATGCATCAGTTTATTTTCCTACCATTGTTGAGCCTCTCTCTCTCTCTGATGTCTCCGTTGACCAGATTCATATGCATTATTTTAGGAGACATAGGCATGAGTCTGAGTGCATTTTTGATGCAAAACCCATGAGTCCATTCAGCCACGTTTTGTATAAAATTGTTATAGAGTGCATACTACCCATCGTCACTAAGGGGCGTGCTAGGATCCGATTGCCTCATCTTGTGATGATGTACACCCTAGAGAAGAGGATAGATGCTGATGTCTCCTTGCAAGTGTTCACAGCCATTGCCCATTTTTCCCAAAGTGTTAATGGGAAAATATATATGCCTTTTTACCACATCTTGACCGAGTTCTTTCAGTCTCGGAGCGTCTGAGTGTCTAGCAGTCAGGTTCGGCACCTGTCCAAGGATTATGACCAGATTGGTACACGTCAGCTATCCTTGGCAGGCATTGAGAGTCGACAGGGGGCATTTGTCTGGAGGGAGCGTCTAGAGTCCTCCAGCTCTGAGGAGGAGCCTGCTGGGATTGTTACACGTGAGGAGTTTACTCAGCTCCGATCAGATGTTCACATGCTCCAGGAGGGAGTTCACGACATCCGAGAGGACCTCCAGAGCTTTCAGCAGCATCAGCTGGGATTCCAGGACACTATTTAGAGTGACGTTTAGGGGATCCGGAGCCGGCAGGAAGACGTGTACGAGATGCTACGACAGATGCATCTTTCTTATCAGGCCCCTCCTCCTCCTCTAAGCGGTGACGACGACATGATATGATGGGTTGACACATCATTTAGAGAGACTTAGTGTTGAGAGTGTTTATATTTGTTGTATTCTTATACCTCTCAAACACTCATTATTCTGGATCTGTATTATTTTAGTGACTTCAGGGCTATGACCCATCTGATACTATTATGTTTCTTATCTTGATGTATGATACATTTTGCTTTATGATGTATTATGAAGTTTTATGTCATGATTTACTTTTTCTCTTTATTGGTTGCTATTAATTGAAGGATATGCTATGGTTTCTAAGTTAAGATCTTTATCTATGTTGTCATGAAGTGGTTTGAAATTTCATATTGATTGTTTTGCTTAAATTTATTGAATGTATTAATTGCACATGATTTCTATAGATAAGGGCATGAGAAAGGATTTTTCATGATCATCTAGAGTTAAAGAGATAAAGAGGGGGAGTTTTTGTCAAAATGAAAATATCCTTATGAAAAAGGGTGGTTTGGAAACCATTCTATATGTCAAATTAAGGTGAATGGAATTGGCAAAAGTAAGGAATCATGATTAGGTTTGAATGTTGATACAAAGATGACAATATTTGAGGAAATTTGAGTTTGTATCTAAAGTCAAGCACGGTTGATATTTTTCATGGTCATATATTTTTCTAGGGTAGGGTGTACTCTAACAAATGTGCTTGCAAAATTTCATATTTTTCTGGATTTTTTGGAATTTTATACGCGTTTCTGAATTTCGGCTGGAAATTCAGAAACTGGCGTATCAGTCGATTGCCCTGGGGGCACTCGACTGGTAGTGTGGACAGAATGTGGTTTTGTGATTTCTGAGGGGTTTTTAAGAAATCTGGTTGAGTTCTTGTTGGCACCAGGGGTAAGGTTGCTTGTGGCAATCTTTTTGATAGTGTCAATGCGGAAGAACTTGAGTGTTAAGTTAGGTTTGGATTGAAACTTAACTGTGATTGGTTTGTGAAACTTGTGTTAAGTTGAGAGAACTTAACTTGTGCTAAGTGTTAAGTTGGGAGAACTTAACTTGGGATTGGCAATGAGGATTGAAAATGGGAGAATGCATAGGTTAAGGGGGAGGTAGCCTCTTGTTTGTTATGTTTTAATTTTCAATTGCTATTGCTATTATTATGTCTATTGTTGTTATGTTTACCTAACTTAACATATTGCTACACATCATAAAGGGAGAGATTGTTGGGGCAATCGACCGCCCTAAGATGATCTGGAGGATCATGGGTTTTGATATGTGTGGTCAATATGGTTAAGTTAGGATTTATTGTTGAACTAATATGTGTACATGAGTGTGCAGGTGTACAGGTACACATGAACTTGGTTGATGTCTTTGGGTGAAGGATTGCATGGAGGCAAACTGGAGGTTTGCATGCGCATCTGAGGGACAGTTGGATAATAGGGACGATGAGCCGAGGGACGCGGACTTTGAGGCGTACGCGAAGGATGGCATGGAGGCAAGCTGGAGGCTTGCGTGCGCATCCGAGGGACGAGAGCCGAAGATGAAGAGGGCGTGAAGACAACAGTCGAGGCTGCTGGTGAAGAGTCAACCGGGTTGAGAGGGTCTGAGTATGAGTGTTTGTACTCAGGGGCTAAGCCGAGAGGGTTCGAGTGCGGAGTGAAATGTACTCGGGGAGTGTAACCCTAGGCTTAGGTGACTAGTGTAGGCTGGAACAGGCTGGCAAATTCGAACGCTATATTGTCGGTCGTATCTGACTGGTAGCGGCTATTTCAGATTCGAGCCCTATTTAAAGGGGCTCGTTTCCTTCTTTCTTTTCTTGACGAAACTCGCTTGGGTAAAGTGAGTTAGTAGTCTTTTGTGCCCAGATAGTGTCCAAGGTGTTGTGGCGAGGTTTCTCCACCCACAAGGAGCGACAAAGGTTAGCCGGAGGTTATCCGGGGATTGATCCACCGACGGATTCTTGGATTAATCACCCGTCCGGGGTGGATACCAAGTAAATCTGGTTTGTTAGCGTTTGTTGATTGTTGTTAGTTTTATTTTGTTTGTATTTCTGCTGCGTAACTAACAACGTAGGTTAAAAGAATTCGAATAAATACTATTCACCCCCTTAGCATACAGAATCAATCCTATAATTTCCTTTCAAATACTATTATTTTTTTATATTAAAATATTATTATTTTCAAAATGTTTTTTTAATAGAATCAATTTGAAATAATATTTTTCTTGAGCTTGAAAAAATTTTTAGGACACTTAAGGAAATGTCCTTGTAGTTAACAAGGTTTCCTATCAAAACCAAGTCAAGTAAAATATTGTGCCTTCAAAAGATCATACATTTTTCAAAATGTACTTGCATATATTTTCAAAGTACTATCATTTTGGCTTATCAAAATTCTTTTTAGAAATAGTACTTACTTGAATTTTAGAGAATTTACAGGACACTTAGAAAAATGTACTTGTAGTCAACAAGGTTTCCTAGGATTGTGTCAGACTGGAAAAGAAACTAAGTCAAGTAAAATATTATGTTTTAAAAACAAGATTTTTCCAAGTACTTATAATTTTAAAAAATTCTAATATTTTTCAAAAGTACTTATACTCTTTAAATTTTTTCAAAAAGTACTTAATTTTTTAAAGAACATAATATTTTTCAAAAGTACTTAATTTTTCAAAGATCATAATATTCTTCAAAAGTACTTGTACTTTTTCAAAGCTCACAGGATTTTTTTTTCAAAAGTTATACACTTTCCAAAAGTATTACATTTTTCAAAAAGTGTCAGACATGTCTCAATATACTAGTAATTTTTTCCAAAGTACTAATATGTTTTGCAAAAAATTTTCTAACGGGTTTGCAAATTTTTTTCCAAAGTACTAATTTTTTCTAATGGGTTTGCAAAATTTTTTTTATACTAAAAGTTCAAAATATTTCTAGCTTGTTGCTATGCTTCAATAATTTAGATTTTCGAAAAGAACCAAATGTTTTCATTGTTAGCGTAAGTTTTTTTGGTGATTTTTGATGTATGACAAAGGGGGAGAGGTGCGCTTAAGTTAGAAATTTTTTCTCTCTTACCAAAGGATAAAAAAAATTACAATATATTTTCAAAAAGGGGGGGGGGGGGAGAGTGAGCAGAAGTTAGAAGTTTTCCCCAAAAGATCAAAAATGGGTTTTCAAAACTTTTTTATTTTATTTTATCCCAAGGTTTAGCCCTTTCATCCAATCTAACTTAAGATATTGTCAAATATCAAAAAGGGGGAGATTGTTGGTGCAAGTTGCATCAGTGATGTCCTCCTCTAAATGTTTCAATGTTTGATAATATACTTAAGTCAGTGATACATTGAACAAGGGAAGGGCAAGTCAAGAGAGGAGTACCATAGTGAACCAAAGTCCTAGTTAACCTAGGCACGAAGTCCTGGTTCGAGGAATTGGGCACTAAGACCTGGCCTAGGGTTGGGCACGAAGTCCTGGTTCAAGGAATTGGGCACTAAGACGTGGTCTAGGGTTGGGCACGAAGTCTTGGTTTAAGGAATTGGGCACGAAGTCCTGGCCAAGGGCTGGGGAGCGAAGTCCTGGTTTGAGGAATTGGGCACGAAGTCCTGGCCGAGGGTTGGGCACCGAAGTCCTGGACCTAGGATTTGGGCATGAAGTCTTGGTCCGAGGGATTGAGCAACTTAGTTGAGCGATGACTAAGGACAGAAGTAGAGACGGGTCGAGGTTCGGACGTCTCGAGATCCGAGAGTATCAGAGGCTAAGCAAAAGTCGACCCGAATGGACTGGGTGGCAATCGTCTCCTGAGAGGAGTAGGTGAAAGACACGTTCCCGGGGGTGGGAACTTGCGTCGATTCGACCTAGGGGTTCGTGGAGATCTGAAGTCAGAACCAAATCCTTAAGGTTAAGATTGTGTGTGCATTTGCTTTGTATTTGTGTATCTTATAGGTACCTAGAATAGAAGACAAAGCAGGGAAACAACACACAGGAACCCAGCCTGATAGGCACCCCCATTGAAGGGGGCTTCCTAAAGGAGCTAGACGCCCCCATCAACAGGGGCGCCTCAGTGAAAGGAAGCCAAGTAGGTCTTCATTCAGGTGCCCCGGATGATACAGGTGCCCTGGTTGAAAGCTGTATTTGCTGCTGCGAGTGCGAAGCAGGGATAAACTTTGACCAAGTTGATTGAGGCGCCTGGGAGGTCCAGGGCGCCCTGGTCAGATGCCTTATCGGCTGCGGCAAGTTTGGCACGGAGATAAGGTTTGACCAAGCCCATTGAGGCGCCCCCGGTGATCACAGGCGCCCTAATGAAGCCTATAAAAGAGGCTTCGACCCCAAGGCTCAACACACAACTTCCAGAATCATTCTGAGCACTCCAAACAGAAGAAACGCGCTAACGACGAAGCTCTGCGACCAAGGAGGCTCCGGGAGGAAGTGCGCGACACTTCGGAGATCCAGATCGGCCGAGGCTTCGATTCTTTTCAGTTGGTTTGATTTACTTTCAACACTTATTTTTCATATATTTTTTTGATTGTAATATATGTACTGTAAGACGGGTTTCTCCGCCTCCGGAAAGTCCGGAAAGGAGACCATTAGTGGACGGGCGTTCCCGTGCTTAGGCCTTGGATGTACTGACCCTGGGGGGTCGGGAACCAAGTAAAATCCCGCGTGCGCTGTGTTGTTTTTTTTCTTTGTTCTGTATATTTTCCGTTGCACTAACTCTGAGTCTAGAACGAAGATTCGAAAGATGATTTCCGCGAAATATTTTTACGATCGATATTTACCCCCCCTCTATCGACGACATCGGTCCTACAATTGATATCAGAGCCAGGTCGCTCTTCACCGGACGTTGTGTGCTGAGCCTTGGGGTCGAAGCCCAAGGAGTAGTGATAAATGTAGATGCAAGTGAAATTGATGATGATGATGATAATGATGATGATGATGATGCGGAGGAGGAGGAGGAGGAGGTGGACGATGACGACGACAACGATGAGAATGACAATGACAATAAAGATTTTGATATTTAATGATGGGTAAGTGTTGTTATTTTAATTTACAAAGATTATAATATTTTATTATCAATTTGGATACTCTTTTTACTCCAAAATTTTGGTTTTTTTATTTAACTTTTAGTTCAATTAGTCTATCTATCTCAATTAGTTACAAATTTGTGGATATATATAGTGTCTCATTAAATTTATAAATTTTATCTATTAATTCTTTGTATTTTTTTATGGGTTATCTGAGTTTATATCTTATCATTATAATTCTCACATATTCTCTTATTTCTTAGCAACTATGGTATGTTTTTCCATATTAATCATTATACCTGAAATTTATCTTTACTTAATCTTATTTTTTTAAATTTTCAGCATATCTTTCGATGAGGTGGTCATAGACGGAGATCACATAGTCAGGCTGATGATGCACCATCAAACTCTGAATATAGGCCCCCCTCCGATCAAGTAGGACCCCATGTACCATCTCCGGGACCTTCCCATACACCATCCCCGGGACCTTCCCATTCTCCTACGTCACTCGAGTCCCCGGTCCTGATTCCTTCCAGACACTTGATAGCCGAGAGCCTGAATATTCAAGAGACTATATTCCCGATTCGAGATTTGTAAGTAAAATTAAATAAAAGTAAATAAGTAAATATTTATTTCTATTGCAGCGTTTATTCATTTGGGACCTTAGCGTTGAGTTGGAAGTTCAAATTTTTTTAAAAAAAAGGTGGCGATCACATTCTCTATACACTACATTATCCAAAGAGATGGGGGAAAAATCATCATTTATCACCGATGAAAATTGATTTAGGATCAATAATTTTTGAGCATCAGAACAGGCTAAACAAAGGAGTCATTAGAATAAAACTAATCAATCTTTTAATTCTGGAGAGATGCCTGTGACTTATACGGGAGATTCTATCAATATTGATGAGCATAGACAAAGATTGATAATTTTTTAACTCTTTCATTATTTTTTAAAATCTATTTCATGCAATTTCAATATTTTTAATTTTTTTAGACAAAGGAATTGGAAAAAGAGCCTGCATTTATAGAGACTTTTACCCACACGTTCCAGAAAAAAGATAAGACTTGGAGCGGAGAGAGAGCAAAAGCAGTCAAGGTTTGGATAAATTTTAAATATTAATTTATACCTTAGATCTATTTATGTATCGCCTTCAATTTTCTTATATTCTTAAATTATTATTATTATAAATTTATTTAATTTTTTAATTATAAAGCAGGAAAACTATGATGAACTAGAGGAGTTACAAAGAAGCTCAAGTGCTAGTAAGCATATTGAGGGATCTGAGTCGTCAGTTGACAATAATTTTGATTTATGGTTACAGACCAGTGGGGGGCCTAAAGTGGGAGGAAGAATATTATGAATGAGTTCATTGAGCAGAATCAAAAGAGTCCTCGTATTACTTCTTCGTGCTCACCAGAAGTCAACACACAGGTCCATAGATTGACTGAGGAAGTTGCTCATTTAAAAGGAATAATATCAGAAAGAGATCATCAAATGGAAGATAGAGATTGGCGAATGAATAAATGATCCGCCAATAGGATATTATCATGCAATATTTTCAATTAAATTCATTCAACTCCAAGTCAGAATCCTCCAAATTTTGGTGATGATGGTGGTGGTGATATTGATGTCGATTATGGTGGCGATGGTGTTGCGTGATTTGTTAGTCCAGAAACACCAGATCAAATCTAGTTTTTATAATGGAAAAGAGTTTAAAGTTAAGTATGCTTTGGATCTAACATGTTTCACTAAGTGTGTAGGAAAGACATAGTTTACCTAGGCACGAAGTCTTGATCAGTAGGGTTGAGCACGAAGTCCTAGTCTAGGACTGGGCATAAAGACCTGACCGAAGGTTGAGCACGAAGACCTGGTTCGCAGGACTGGGCACGAAGACATAACCGGGGGTCAGGCACCGAAGACTTGATTCGGAAGATCGGGCAGGAGTCTTAGCCGAGCAAGGACAACAGACAGAAGTAGGGATAGGTTGAAGTATGGACGCCTCGAGATTCGGAATCTTCGGAGGTTGAGCAAAAGTCTAACTAGAGGTGTCGGTTGGCAACAGGTAACTTCTCCAGAGTGGAGTAGGTGAGGACGCGTTCCCCGAAAGAGGGAATAGTTGGTGTCGGTCCGACCTAGGATTTTAGTTAAAATCCAAAGTCAGGATCAGGCATCACCGGCTGTCATACCTGCACTCATTTTATATATATTTTGTATTTGGACAACCCTTGTGTTGTAGCTGAAGTACTTGGGGACTGGCGGTATCTAGGGCGCCCGAGAGGACTCAGGCGCTCGAGAACATAAGCGCCCGAGAGGACTCAGGCGCTCGAGAACATAGGCGCCTGAGAGGCCTCGGGTGCCCGGAAACACAGGCGCTCAAGAGGTCTCGGATGCCCCTGTGCGAATGACTCAACTTGGGCGAAGCTGAGTTGGCACGCGCTGGTTGGGGTCACCATGTCAGCAACTTAGGAGCCTTAGAGGCTCTCAGGTGCCCGAGAAGGATAATGTTTGACCAGGGAGCGGATTGGGACGCGGCTGGATTGCAGCCTTGGCAGCGCCCCTATAGGCACTCGGGCGCCCGTATGCCTATATATATAGGGTCTCGATGACAGACTCTAGACATCAATTTTCTACAACTTTTGTGCTCAAGTGTGCTGCTCTGAAGTAATCCAGAAATATCGAAACGCTACTCCGATAATGACGTGCTACTTCCATCTATTACTTAAGAGTTGTCAGTATAATTTGTTATTTTTCCTTGTACTTAAACATGCATCTTTTGTAATATCTTTGTGACTTATAGAATTGCTCAATGTAAATGGTCATGAATCATGGGTTTTGGAGTAGGAGCCGTCACATACTCCGAACCAATTAAAAAAAACATGTTAGTGCTTGTTCTTTCCGCTACGTACACTCTTACCTAAATCCGAGAATTTTTGAAACAAGATATTCATCCCCCCTCTATCGCTCTCTACAATCCCACATGATTTTCTTTGGTAAGAAGATTTATTATTAGATTATTTTTTATAATATTTTTTAATATAGTTAATGTGCTTTGAACATGTTTTGTAGGAAGAATATAAGGTAAGTCTTTATTTTCCATATTATATTTTGTAATTATTTTTACATGTCATTTATTGTTTGTTATTCTTGTTATAACAATTATTAAAGTCTAACCCTACGGTAATCTAATTGTTATTCTTATTATCGATGATTATAGGTATAAATTACTGATATAATTGATTACTTTTGAAATTCACTAATAAATTTCAAGTAAAACTCACTAACGTAGGATGGAGAGGAAATGATAGAATTAATATTTAGCCAAGAGAAAGTGTATCTGCTCTTGTAATTGGAAACTATCTTTAGCCTGTCAAAATTATATTCTTACGTTTATTTGATGAATATCCAACAATAGGTTCTAGTGAATAAGGTTCCTGTGTAAGTCTTGTATTTTGTACTACTTATTCTCAAGTTTATTGTCATATATGAATTTCTCAGTGTGATGCTTGACCACTGCAAGGTCTCAGCTATTAATCTAATTTTGATTTTATGTTTTCTGTTTTTTGTATATCTTCAACTGCATTATTTCTTTTTCAATATGCAACTAGCAGTATTGAAAATTTTTCTCTAAACTTAATTGAGATTTAGGTTATGAAAATTCACACGTGAATTCTCATTCTTCCATTAGTTTCATGGCTAACATGTTTGTTATTTTATCTTAAAATGTTTGATGAATTTGTATTTGCTCAAAACTAACTTGTTTATTTCTTTTATTTGAATTTTAATGCAAGAAAAGCATTTGGAGGTCTACAATTTTATGTCTTCTATTTCTTTGAGGGTGGGTTAATCTTCTTCAATTTTATTTCCTCTAGAATTGCAAGCTATGGATGTTTAAGTTGGTGTTTCGTTGTGCTGCTGATAGGAATTCAATTAGCCAACATGTGATTCATTGTCATAGGATGTGATTTCCAAACCAATCATGGGAATAATCAAACCTCCGACCATTGTGTGAATGCCAGGAAGTAAGCAATTTTTTTCTTTAAAATCACAGAGTTATGTTACTTCAAGGTGTGTTTAGTATACAATTTGATTTAGTCAACAATGTTTATTTTTTCTCATTTTTCTTTTTCTTCCATGGGAAACAGTGATCTCTCAATTAATCATGTAACTAGACAAATAGTCTATGCTTTTTAGTGTGTAAGTTTGAAGTTTAAGGTGGTGCTTTGTTATTTATATTCCATTTAGTTGACAATGTCAGTTTAGCTCATGTAATTTAGTGCCATATAAAACATTGATTTCTGAATCATTCATGAGATTAATCAAATTACTTATGGATTTTTCTTCTACCCTTCATTGCTGCAATCACCACTTGTTTAATATGGCACCAAGTAAATGGATGGTAACTGTCTATGTTTATCTTAACTTCTGTCACC